>APFE031026562.1:0-96939 GCA_000404065.3 Pinus taeda
ACACACCATATGGATTGTACGGTAGTGCCTTGAGAGCCATTATCATCATCGGTGGTTTCTCTTGCATCTATTAATGACTTACATCTTTGGCTAGTAATAAGATGGTTTCTACCATGTTAGACTCGAGCTCATTGATTCACATGGTTAGACTCATACATTGGTTGGTCATGTGATCGAGATTAGGGTTATACAAAGATCCCAATGTATGATGGATGTGATCATATCGACAGTCATCCAGTCATGGGTTCGCTAGTTCCCCATGTGGACACATATTTTGATCATTGTACATGTTGTGTTAGCTTATGAGCTGAGTATGGGTATGATTCCCTCAACAAAAAAATATGTCATGTTGCAAATATATTGTAACAAATGAAGCTCACCGATTTTCCTTGATCCCTAATTTTCAGAAGGTAAAGCACTTCAGTCATTAGTCATCATCTCTGACTTTGTGCTTTATGGGGAATTCTGTTATAGGTCATTTTTTCACATATGATTAGTGAGCCTCCTAATGGGATCAATCAACATCCTATTCCCCCTTATCACCATCTTGCACAAAGCCCTGTGCATGTACCTTTCATTTCCTAGAGTTTGAGCCCTAAAATGCTTCATCTGAGCGAATTTGTGGACCAACGCTACCTGTAGGTCTACTAGGGTGCATTCACCAGCGGGTTTCCCCACTGTGGCCTACATTGGTCACTAGTAGGTTGCTACCATTTTCACCTACGTTGGTTCTAGAAATATGGGAGAATGATCGGGATTCTGGAAGCTTCCCCTTCTAGGAGTTTCTAGAATTTCTTTCAACTACTTACCTTAGATTAAACATTCAGATACTATCCTTCCCTACATTGGAGTTTTCACCACTTATCCTTTGATCCTATCCCTCCATCAAAGGTGGATCTCTTACCCTCAATTGGTAATTAGATAATAAATCCCAACTTACATTACTTCTCTATATATTCCCAACCTTTTATGTGGTTGCGGGTTTGATTTTGGAGAATGATTCTGCCCGTTTGTTGCGGTAGTGAGTAGTCATCATCTCATGCATTTAGGGTGATTGGAGGTGAATATTGTGACAAGGTAAGGATATGTTGTTGGGAGGAGCTATTCTACAATATCAACTACTACTTATGGTTGTAATGAAAATAATTCATTCTTTTCCTATATATGATGTTGTTATTTCACTTATTTCAATACCATGTTAATGTATTGAATGAAGTACATAGATGATACTACATAGGTCCCATAGTTTCTTGGCTTATGATATATAACTATGGAGGTTCTATTTTTGGCATTCTGTGTTTGGATTGGAGCTTCCAAGCTAAAGAATGAGAGAAGAGTGTGAAGGATTCCATGTAAGACTCACTCCATCATCTATTTACTTTAAGGAAAAACATTATGTTCCTTGTCTCTCTATTGTTTTAGGTTAGCCACCGACCAAGGGGATATAATTTTGTCCACAATCACAAATCCTACATAACAAGAAATTTATATCCCAATATGATATGATGATCTACAATATCCCAAAATTTACCCACATTCATTTGAAGAATAGCTTCATAGTTGCTTCTACTACGATACTTTTTGCAGGCAATCAGGATTCATCTTAGAAAATATATCGACAACCACAAACACACAAGCATTACCATGCTTGGAAAAGGTAAGGATAAACATAATTGCTTCTTAATGGTCGGTTTGGAAATAGCATAGGAGGTGGAATAGCTAATGTACTTGCAAACGTCCTGTCAAAGCTTTAACCAATAATTTTTTTTCTTCAATACTGCCACTATCTTCTCCATGTTGACTTTCCCTGCTACCTATCTCTAATGTTCCTCCTTGATTAGTTTGGAATGCTTGCTTGAGGGAACAAAACAGTGTCCCAAGTAGCACAATAATGCATCTTAGAGGTGTTAGTATAGAACTTGCTTTCTTTCCATCAACATCTGGTATATGGTAGTGAATTTTGAATTATTGTTGTATAGCTTTGGCCATCCACATGTCATCATATTTCTCACAATAGTTAAGAATGGTGGTAAGTTCCACAACTGGAATCCGACTGTGGAAATATATGACGTGATTGGTGCTATCATTCTTATATTTAATGTTCAAATGGAATTTTTTGTAGATATGTAGACCATTTTTTATGTTGATTATTCTGTAACTTCCCCAATGTGTGGATAAATTAAAGAGACTCGTGATTTGTGTGGATGATTTTTTCCTTCCCTAGAATACAATGTTTCCATTACCATCAAGCCTACATGATGGAATACATCTCCTTAACATAGGTGGGGTAATATGGACAATATCAAAGAGTGTCTCACTATGATAGTCCATCAGATGTGTGATCAGCCCAAAAAATGGATAATTATATGGGTTCATTCAACCTCCTAATTCAAATTAATCTACCATTCTCATTAGTTTATTTCATATTTGATTATATTTATGCTAATAGAGTGAATTGGGTTAGTCATTATGCCAACAAGTCTAATGTGTGCTTTGTGTAGTCTTTTTGGTCAATTTGGAGACAAAATCAAAGCTTTAAATGAGCACTTGGCAGCCAAATTCGTGGAGAGGATTTGTAGGAAGGTGTCCCCTTCATTTATGGGCCCTTACCACGAATTCTCCACCATCAGCTCAGAGTTCAAGGGCCACCAAATAGATTATCATAAGGGCAACCGAGCAAGGGCTAGTAAAGTTGTTGTTGACTGCAAGTTTTGGGCAGCCGAGTCCCTAAAGTTTAGGAGGACTGTTGGGGTCCTCAATTTGTATAAATAAGAAGGCTTATGACCTCATTTGGGTTAGCAAGTAGTTAGTCACTTTGTAGGTAGAAGTTAGCTAGTTTTTAGTTCGGTTTTTAGTCATTTTAGGCAGTAGTTTAGCTTTGCATTTCAGCACATTTTCAAGTTTTCCTTGTGGACAGTTTTGGAATGTAACTATTCTTTTCATTAATAAAGATGAATCCAGCTTTGCACCAGCTCTAGTCTCTCTTAGGAGGCTGTAGCTCTTGGGTTTGGGCCCATCTCAAGTGCTTAGTACCTCCTTTGTTTACTTTTATGTGTCTTTGCTGCATTCTTAGAATAAAATCTGCTATTTAGATTAAAATGCTTTGTTACATAGGTCTTTTTTGATGATTAAAATAGCTTTTCATATTCAGATTTACTTGATAGGTTAATCACAGGGACGATCTTCATAAAAAGGCTACCAAGCACCTTGGATCTCACCTCCCCCTCAATGGAATCATGAGCTGGGACTAAGGTGACCTTACTGCCACCAAAAACACTGTTTTGGTTTGTCATGCAATCTTTAGTGTTGGAATTCTCATTTGCAGACGTTGATATTAGTTGTGTTTAAATGCTTAAGTTTATGATTTCTTAGTTGCATATTTATTTCACTGATTTAATTTCGAATAAACTTCTGTTCATTTCCTTTTGCTGTTACTTAGGTCAGATTAGAGTGAAGTAACTAGGTCATAGGTTTTCTAAGTGTTTGTTTGTTCAGTTTGAAAAATAACTTGCAGAGCGCCTATCATACTTATTCATCTACTCATAGTCCATCCAACCTACCTACTTCATCCTCCATTTCATATCCTTGTCTTACCTTTGCCACGTTCCCTCACGTTGACCTACTTTCCATATTATTGTGTAGCATTGCCTTATCTTTCCTTGAACAAATCCAATCGTCCTTATCACTCCTCAGTTCCATCCACCAAAACCTGGACCTTCTCACACCATGATCTCACCTCCATACCCACTCCTTCATCTTTCTCCTTCCATCCATGCTCCAAAATCCCATTTCTGAACATCCTATAGAAAATCACATAACATCATGTAGAAATTCCAGAACATCCTGTAGAACCCCTGTAGACTTCTTGTAGAAGCTCACGAATGAGGTTTCACGATAGCTAAACTCTATGAAACTCTCTGGAAGGGTGTTAGGGACCCCTTAGGCCCTCTCTAAACCTTCCCAACCTCTTCCAAGCATTTCCTCTTACCTATCTACCTCTGCACAGTAGAAAATAGTGAAAGCACATGCATGATAATTCTGACAACTTATTCAAAAATACAAAAAGATGTTTTCTTCAGATAGAAGTAGCTTAGACACATGTATTTTAACTTCCTAGAAGTAATGGCATCTCTTTCAGTAGCTTGCATCCTCTCTTTCGCATCAGTAGGACTAGCTGGTAAAATTAGGGTTTGCTAGGGTTTGTGCTTTCTTTCAGCTTTTTAGTTTCTTTTTGCAAGAAGATTAGCTTCCCTCAAGTTAGCTTCCATCCATCAGTTAACAAGCTTCTTCTCAGAGCTCATATAAGTTGGATTGATCCCCTAGTGGACTTGTGGCAGCTGACCAAGTGACGGCTGCGGAAAGAGCTAGTACTTGTGCATACAACACCGTCGCTTCCAAGTTTGTTACGAACTACCGGGGTTGATAAAAGTAAAGAAGGGAGTCCCAAGAGTTGTAATATTATTGCTGCAATACTGGAGCCCACCATCTTTTTGGCATCATTGCCGAGGAAGCGTCAGAGTATTGGTGATTGCTGCTATTCTTCTATTTTCTACTACAACCTTCTGCTAAGTAGTTTATTTCATTTCCATTTTGCAATTTCATTTCTGCAAAAGTAGATTAGACATTTCCAGCTTTCATAGATTAGAATTTCAATTCTGCAATTTCATTTCTGCAAGCGTAAATTAGCATTTCAATTCTGCAATTTCGATTCTGCAAGCGTAGATTAACATTTCAATTCTGCAAGCATAGATTAGCATTTCAATTCCGCAATTTCAATTTTGCAAGTGTAGACTAGCATTTCATTCCTGCAATTTCATTTGAGCAAAATAGATTAGTCCTTTCCTACTTTCATTTCAATTCCGCATTTTCATTTCAGCAAGACAGTTGGTTGCAATTCAATATATTTTAGTTTTGCAGGTACAAGCCGAAAAAAGCAAAAATCAACCAGAAATATTTCCTTTCATTCCTTGTAGGAGTAGAGATAATTCGGAAAAATGATTCAACAACACCCCCACTGCTTCACATAGCCAACTTGCTCTCTTCTTCGATGGCTATGATTAAAGAACCCTTAGGTGGACAAAAAGACATATTTGAAGAACCTCTAGGGGAGAAGAAGAAGAAAAAATTCCACTAGAGCAAATGGCTGCAAGAAGAAATGTTGGGAGCAATACTTTTTCTTCCAACTCAATCCTTAGAGGTGAATGTGAGAATCTGATGGAAGATTTCAAGAGCGAGATAAGGTAGTTTCTTGCCATGCAACTGGATATCTTGCAGATCCAAAGGAAACAAGAGGAAGCCAAGAGGGCTTTGGCCATCTTTTGTCCTAGGTGCACTAGAAAGCATCCTAGGAATGAATGTCCAATGCACTCCCTAGAAGTGTGTTTCGTCTGTGAAGAATACCATCCTACAAATCAGTGCCCTTCCTTACCCAGAATCAAAGCTACATATTAAAGAGCCAAAGGAGTCACTGAACCACTCTATTTCATGAACCAAAGAAGGTCACATCGACCCTTACCTTACCAGCAGGGAATGCAAGGGACATCCCAGACCTATTATGACCCCTATCAAGCCACTTTCATGCCTTCTTGGGGTCCCCCTGCTCATCCTTCTTGGTTCACACCTCCTCCTTGTTCCTTCACAGATTCATATTATGCCCAACTAGCTGCTCATTCATTTCACTCTTATGCTCAGCCACAGCCTTAGTGGAATGCACCTCATCAGGGGTGGAGGCCCCAATACAATTATCCTCCTTCTCCTTTTCCTCCACCACCTACCCATCCACAAACCCATTCACATTCATCTCAAATATACACTCCCACTCAACTACCCATACCACCATTTCCAAACCCGCACATTGGAGTAGCTCAACCCAATTGCAAAGCTGAGGCACAACATGTCCAAATGATGCCTCTTGAGCTCAATGATCTTCACCATAGCTCAGGAAGAGTATTGCAAAAAAAAGATTATTTTGAAAGCATTGAAGGACCACATCTAGCAAAAGAAGATTCAAAAG
The DNA here is from genome assembly GCA_000404065.3 of Pinus taeda. Classification (NCBI taxonomy): domain Eukaryota; kingdom Viridiplantae; phylum Streptophyta; class Pinopsida; order Pinales; family Pinaceae; genus Pinus; species Pinus taeda. The sequence continues at coordinate 6,014 of APFE031026562.1, forward strand.
AGGAAATCAAAGAACCATGGGCTGCGCTAGATGAAGAAAAGACATCAGAATTAGAGATCAAGAGAGTTCCCTCATGGTTACCATCAAATCTTCCATGTATTCAAGAGAAAACTCAGCAAAAAGAGGAAGATGTGAAGGTCATGATAGAAGAAGATATGGAGAATGATCTAGATCATCAAAAGGAGCAAGGATATCAGAGTTATATTGAGATATGGTTTCAGACGGTGACTAAGTTGCAGCAGTACTCTCTTCCTCAGCTATGCTCGATCCCTTCAAAGTCAAATCATTTGTTCTTTGAAATCCAGATACCTGTCAAAGCATGCATTTTGAGCCTCCACATCATTTTGTCTCTAATCTCTATGCGCACATGGCTCCATTGGAAGTATTCTTATACTTGAGAATGATTTTGTTTTTCAACTAGGGTAGGGTAGAAAAAAAAAGAGAAAAAAAAGGAAAAAAGAAAAAGAAAAAAATGAAAAAAATGGAAATAAGAGGACAAATCTAAGGTGAAAACCTCCTCAGAGGCGCCTTAGATTGGCTCATTGATTGAAAACTTCTATGAGGTGGTCAATGGGTTGAAAAAAAAGAAGAAAAAAAAAAGAGAATAAGATCCCTGGGTGAAAACCTCCCTTGGAGGCGCCCAAGGCAGGAAATTAGGGTGAAAACCTCCATGAGGCACCCTAGTTGTTTTCAACAAAAAAAAAAAGGAAAAAAAAAGAGATAAAAAAGAGAAAAAAGAAATCAGGCCTAATCTTTGTAAAAGAATTGCAGGTTGCAAGGAATACATTGTAGGAAAAGAGGGGCATGCAAAACAAGGATAGGAGTCCGTACTAGGCTCAAGGAAACCCCCTCAATGGCCACTCACCTCTCCTAGGATTTGGTCACATTCGGGTTGAGATTGGGCCTTCTACAAGAAGTTTTGGGCTTTCTACAGGAAGCTACAGGCATTTCTGCAGGAAGTTCTTTATTTCTACAGGAAACATCCTGTAGAACCTTCCGGCGAGCTAGATTCCCTTTTGGAAGGGAATCTAAAGCTTGGAATCTATTTGTTAGGCCTGCGAGCATCCATGTTTCCATCCCTCACCTTTCTCCATCATTTTTTCCACCTCATTGTACTTCTTTTATGAAAATTGTGTTTTCTACAGGAAGTTCCTGTAGAAATTACAAAAGGCTGGAAATGGATTTCAAAAAGGTAGTTTGGTGAACATGCTAGCTTTCTCAAGGGTTAAAAATTCCTCCTGCAATCTTCAAACTCCTCCTCCATCATCTCCATGCCTGCATCACAACCCATCGTCAGTTTTTCTTTCCATGCAAAAACTTGCAGAATGATTTGAAGAAAAAATACATAGAACAGAATTTTTTTTTTCCATAACTTGAAAACCATGCATCCATTTACAAAACTGTTTTACAGGGAGTTATATAGGGATGATGGAAACATGCCCGAGAAATTTCAGCCAATTCCAGTGCACGGTTTCCAAGAAATCAGCCTCCATCACCTTGAGCCATTTGTGCATTTTCTCCATATCTGTGCATTCGTTTCAAAACGTGTTTCATGGGGAGATGCATAGGGGTGACAATAACCCACCCAAGCAATTTTAGCCGATTCCGATGCATGGTTTCTGAGAAATTGATCTCTGTAATCTTTAGCCATTTTCCGTTTTTCTAGAAATTTGTGCATCCATTGATCACAATTTTGCTATGGGAGGTGAATAATGATGATAGGAACATGCTTAGCAAGTTTTAGATCGATCTGGTCTATCGTTCGAGAGCAATGGCGAAAACAAGTTTCTGTCCGGTGAAAATTCAACATCAGCAGCTTGAGGGTGCAGATGTGAACGTGGAAGCCAGCTCCTGCAGTGTGGATCCAACTAGAGGATACCTGCATAAGGAAAACAACCATGAATCAGCCACCAAGCCATTATGCAACCACAAAAACGAATGCATGCAGCAAATGAAAGGCCACAACACCTCACAGCAACCATTCAACTTCCAGGTATGTGACTAAAACTTGTTCCTCTATTGCATGAATCTAATTTAAGAACTGCATGAATGAATGCAATGATGGGATTAAGCCATGAATATAGCAAGGTTAACCTGACATTTCCTTCTCTAGCACTCAGCTAGAAGTCGTGCAATATACGTGTACAGTTGACTCACGTGAAAATTAAAACAACATGGAGTGTTGGCCGTTTAAACCTCAACATAATTGATGGAGTGATCACAGGTAGGAAACAGAATGTTTCGTGACAGCACTACCATCTGCATGGGCCAGCACACATTTTTTCCATCTCACCACAAATCATGCAGCAATTAAAGAACACTCGGTTGAAACTCACGAACTGCTATTCATTTGCACTTGCCACATCCTCAACTGAAGTTTGCACAAAATAATTAACTAGTCATCCTCCACCGGTTTCTCTACCTGTCTTCGAGATTCTGCTACGTATCAATCTCGCTCAGAGGTGCAGGGGCATTCTATAGGAAGATGTTCTACAGGAAGTATGGCATATCCTTCCGAAGCAGAGAAGCCTCGACTTTTCTTCATCGAGTTTGGAGTTCTGAGAGAGGTAGGATTGAAAAAAACAATCTTCCATGCATTGGTGAATTAAAACTATCTGGAGTGTCTGGAGTAGGAAAATTAGAAGCAAATATGCCTGTGGGTCAAGAATGGTAGTTTTCCTATGTGATACACGGAATTTTTTTCAGTTGGTTCTGCATCACATTTTCCTCCATGGTTTCTATTAACAAATTTATCCTATAGAAAAGTTAAAGCATTGTGAGGACTAACATGTGCATGAAGAATGTGAATTTTATGTGGTTGTATGCATGCTGGGGATGAAAATTAAGCTCTATGCTCTGTCTGTGGGAGCCTAATTCCCTTCTGACAGTCAAGTATTTGGGCAACAAAAGTCTTGAAACCAGGGAGTTGTTGTTCATTGATATCAAACAGCCGAGGAATTCTTTCTTGAGTCCAGGGGGAAACTATAAATAACATTTCCTCTTCTGAAAAAAGCATAAGAAAAATGGAGCACTCTCACCATGCCAGGGGGATTTATAATTCAGCATTATCCATGGTTATCATGTGAACTTACACTTCATCCAGCAGTGAAGACAGGGAACACATTGAGGCAGAAGAGAAAGCCAAGGGTAAGGAAACCCAGAACAAACCACCACAGAAAGAGCAAGAAGAGAAACAAGAGAAAGGCGAAGCTGCTGAGCCCAAAACTGTGGGTGGAATAAAGGCACAAATGCCAAGGAAGAAATGGTTGCAAATTAGGGCAGAGAGGACTGAAAAAGTACAAGCAAATGAGGGCACACCCAAGGCAACCACAGCAAAATTAAAGGAGAAGGCACCCCCAGCCAAGCAGGCCAAAACAGTGAAAACCGTTTCTACGGGAAGCCAGAAAACCATTTCTACAGGAAGACAGAAAACAATCAGCACGAGACTTTCTATAGGAAGTCTTGAAAGAGGGCAATAGAAGGAAAAATCCCCTGAGATTTTGGCCAGGGAGGTAGCAGCCATGCTTGCCACCATTAGCACACCTCCAAGACCAAGAAGGAAGAGAAAGAGGCAAACCTCCATGTACTTTAAAGTGAAAAGGGAGCACACGGATAAAAGTGGGCAGACCCAAACCACAGTGAAAGGAGCAAATTGTCATTAAGGACACAAAATCTAAACAAAAGGAGGAGCCTCCTTTAAAGATATCCATCGGCTATGAACGGGGTAGCTCGAAGACATCCACCTAGAGAGAAAGAATGAAAATTTTGGACACAAGGGCCTCTCTACAGGATGTTGAGACAGTTCTATAGGAAGTTGAGAATTCTCTAGGAAAAGGAGCACATGCAGTGGGAAGAAGCAGAGAGAAAATCATGGTTTAATGACCAAGAGGAGGACATCAATTCAAAAGCTTGGCATGACAGAGAGGCCACCAGGGCCATCAAAGATGGAGAGATAGATTAGTTTCTCAGAGGATGAGCAACACTTTCAGTAGCGGGGTGATGATGAGCCCCAAAAATGGATAATTATATGGGCTCATTCAACCTCCTAATTCGACTTAATCCACCATTCTCATTAGTTTATTGAATGTTTTTTATTATATTTATGCTAATAGAGTGAATTGGGTTAGTCATTATGCCAACAAGTCTAATGTGTCATTTGTGTAGTCTTTTTGGTCAATTTGGAGACAAAATCAAAGGTTTAAATGAGCACTTGGCAGCCAAATTCGTGGAGAGGATTTGTAGGAAGGCGTCCCCTTCATTTATGGGCCCTTACCTTGAATTCTCCACCATCAGCTCGGAGTTCAAGGGCCACCAAATCGATTATCACAAGGGCAGCCAAGCAAGGGCTAGTAAAGTTGTTGTTGACTGAAAGTTTTGGGCAACCGAGTCCCTAAAGTTTAGGAGGACTGTTGGGGTCCTCAATTTGTATAAATAAGAAGGTTTAGGGCCTCATTTGGGTTAGCCAATAGTTAGTCACTTTGTAGGTAGAAGTTAGCTAATTTGTAGTTCGGTTTTTAGTCATTTTTTAGGCAGTAGTTTTGCTCTGCATTTCAGCACATTTTCAAGTTTTCCTTGTGGACAGTTTTGGAATGTAACTATTCTTTTGATCAATAAATATGAATCCAGATTTGCACCATCTCTAATCTCTCTTAGGAGGCTGTATCTCTTGGGGTTGAGCCCATCTCAAGTGCTCAGTACCTCCTTTGTTTACTTTTATGTGTCTTTGTTGCATTCTTAGAATAAAATATGCTATTTAGATTAAAATATTACTTTGTTACTTAGGTCGTTTTTGATGATTAAAATAGATTTTCATGTTCAGATTTACTTGATAGGTTAATCACGGGGAAGATTTTCAGAAAACGGCTACCAAGCACCTTGGATCTCACCTCCCCCTTAGTGGAATCATGAGCTGGGACCAAGGTGACCTTGCTGCCACCAAAAACATTGTTTTTCTTTGTCATGCAATCTTTAGTGTTGGAATTCTCATTTGCAGATGCTAATATTAGTTGTGTTTAAATGCTTCAGTTTATGATTTCTTGGTTTCATAGTTATTTCACTTATTTCATTTCGAATAAACTTCTGTTCATTTCCTTTTGTTGTTACTTAGGTCAGATTAGAGTGAAGTAACTAGGTCATAGGTTTTCTAAGTGTTTGTTTGTTCAGTTTGAAAAATAACTTGCAGAGCGCCTATCATACTTCTTCATCTACCCATACTCCATCCAACCTACCTACTTCATCGTCCATTTTAGATCCTTGCCTTACCTTTGCCACATTCCCTCACGTTGACCTACTTTCCATATTATTCTGTAGCATTTCCTTATCTCTCCTTGAACAAATCCAACCGTCCTTATCGCTCCTCAGCTCCATCCACCAAAACCTGGACCTTCTCACACCATGATCTCACCTCCATAACCACTCCTTCATATTTCTCACTTCATCCATCCTCCAAAATCCCATTTCTGAACATCCTGTAGAAAATCACAGAACATCCTGTAGAAATTCCAGAACATCTTGTAGAACCCCTACAGACTTCCTGTAGAAGCTCACAAATGAGGTGTCTTGATACAAAAGCTCTATGAAACTCTCTGGAAGGGTGTTAGAGACCCCTTAGGCCCCCTCTGAACCTTCCCAACCTCTTCCAAGCATTTCCTCTCGCCGATCCACCTCTGCACAGTCAAAAACAGTGAAACCACATGCATGATAATTCTGACAACTTATTCAAAAATACAAAAAGATGTTTTCTTCAGATAGAAGTAGCTTAGACACATGTATTTTACCTTCCTAGAAGTAATGGCATCTCTTTTAGTAGCTTGCATCCTCTCTTTCACATCAGTAGGACTAGCTAGTAAAATTAGGGTTTTCTAGGGTTTGCGCTTTCATTCAGCTTTTCAGTTTCTTTTCGCAAGTAGATTAACTTCCCTCGAGTTAGCTTCCATCCATCAGTTAACAAGATTCTTCTCAAAGCTCATAGAATTTGGCTTGAGCCCCTAGCGTACTTGTGCCAGTTGACCAAGTGACAGCTGCGGCAAGAGCTAGTACTTGTGCATACAGCACCATCGCTTCCAAGTTTGTTACGAACTACCAGGCTGATGAAAGTAAAGAAGGGAGTCCCAGGAGTTGCAGCATTATTGTTGCAATACTGGAACCCACCAATATGCATGCTAAATGAGGAATGCATTGATAGAATAGTCAGATGCATCACTCTCAATGTCAAATCGATGTTTCAAGTCCATCTTGCCAAGGACTGGTGCAAAGAAAACATGGTGTTTTAGTTCACAAAATTCCTTCCATTGTGGCTCAAACAAAAAAAACTTCACTTTTGGTCCACTGTTGGTAGCTTGAATTAAGGGTCAAGTGATATAAAGTAACCCCAACAAGAATCTTCTTTAGAAATTAGTAAGGTACAATAAGATACAAATATTTGTTAGATTCATTGGGGCTAGCCAATCTTGAATGAATTGGATCTTATATGGATCCACATACACACCTTTCTCATCAATATTGTAACCTAGATATTTTTCATTGTCCATGTCAAAGGATAATTTCTCCAAGTTAGCACATATCTTGTGTTGCCATAAAGTGTGAAGGAGTTACCAAATATGTAGAAAGTGATTTGTCTAAATCTCACTAAAGGTGAGGATTTAATCCATATATACAACCATGAAATAATTGTTGAAATGTCAAAAGTTATCATCCATCAACCTCATGAAAGTTGCTGGGAATTTTTCAAACCAAGGGGCATGAAAAACCATTCAAAAAGACCCTCCTTGTAATTGAAAGTGGTCTTCCAAAGATTAGTTGGTTCTATTGGAACTGTGTGAATCCAAATTTCAAATCAATCTTGTTGAAGTACTTGGCCCCCTTGAGCTAGTCAATGTAACACCCTCGTCCCACATTTACCCAAGTTAACTTGTCCACTAAGGTAAACATGTGATGAAGAGTTCGTATGATATTATTCAACTCTCCATGTATTGTTAAGGAAGTGGAATTGATACAAAAAAAAAAAAATTACTTTTATCGGGAGCTACAAAACCCCCAGGGACTAACCAATCACTTCAGGTGCCCAACCCCTAATTGAGCTTGATTTCGCTAAGATAGATACCTTTTCTCTCCCATGAAAAACCGTCCAAGTGACTGGAACTCTTGAGCCACTCCCACAGCAAGGCATCCAAGTGACTGTAGCCTTTTTCAAGAAATTTTGTGCCAGTGACCCCAAATTCTCAACCACTTTTTTAGGGATAAGACTCAAGCCTTGTTATCGGGAAAACTAGTGTCCATTCAGAGCTGCTAGTCTCACTAAGATGGGTAGCTATCTTAGAAACAAACAAACCAAAGTTACTTGTGTTTTCCTTTATGAGAGATAGATGAGAGAGAAGCAAAGAGTACCAACCTCAGTCTTTCGCTTGGCTCCTTGCTTGTTTCTTCCCTCCTTTGATAAAGTTTCGCCACTCCTTCCTCACTTGTCCCGCTTCAAAGAACACCTGTAGAGTCAAAGCAACATAATACCATCAAAGGATAGAGATCTATAACCATAAACAATGTAGGATCAATTATACATTAACCATACAAATGCATACACAAATACAAGATTCAGAGATATACAAGCATATGGAGGAAAACTCAAATAGATTTATTGATAGAAGTAGTAGAAGAGAGGATTACAACCAAGCTGTTCGATCCAGTGCCATCCTCCCTACATGAAAGCCCTCTTCACCTCATTAAAACCTAGATTACCCAACCATACAATGTTTCATAGAGAAACCAACAACACTTCCTTACAAAATACAAAATTCCAGCCTCTCTATCTCTAGGATGAGGGATCCATATATAGATATTTGCAGGTGAGTGAGTTAGCTTCTAGGATTTTGATTAGTGTCATTTCACTGATAGTTCTTGGTTCCACTTGGATATTTCATGATCTATTACTCATCCCTAGGCGAATTCAAAGAGGCAAGTGTCAAATGAGTAGTTTCTAGAAGATTCTCTAGGTTTCCACCTAGAAAATTGCCTCTGCCATTTGTCTGCTCTCGCTCATCACACCCTATAGAAGGGATTTTTAGTATGCATCACACTTTTTGCATGTGACAGGTGAGATGCATCACACCCTCAGCATGGAGCAGTCTGTATGGTCCAGTTTTGACCAGTTCTGAGCAGTTTTTTAGTGAGAACTTCTGGGAAATGATGTAATCAGCTGACCTTGTTCCTTTAGGGTATGAAACAACACTTTTATGGGTTTAGAATCCCTTGGTTTATGGACATATATGATTGGGGTTGCAGTTCCCAAATATTTCTATAACAGTTTCCCCCTAAATCATGAGGTCGTAATCTTATGATGTCGGGTGAAATTCTTTATCATGAGGATCCGAGGTTTTTCGAACTGGAAGGTGACTTGTAATAAGATACAATACAATGCATTATCTTCATAATAGTTTCATGATCTAGTTGAGGTGGGCATCCCCATGCTCAGTTTTATAAATTCATTTTCATGTTCATAGGACAGACAATCGTCTGTGTGCAGACTGATGATTCTGGTAGAGCCATCATCCCTTAGCTTGGATGATTATTTGTGCGGCTATGATGTACATTTGATGTCTTTATTTCCTAAATAAATTGTAGCCCGGATGGATGAAACTAGATCCGGGGTCATCAAACTCGTTCAATCTTCACCCAAAGTACAAATCAATCCATGTGAAAAGATGTTCTGGTGTCGAACATGGAAAGACATCACCTGATTACCATCCAATGATGTAAGTTGTTAACAGGCACGAGAGGAATCACTAATAATGATAATGACCCTCAATGTACTATAGTACAATTCACGTGGTGTGAATACATGAGTCGATGTCGAACACAATGCAAAATCTTTCACTCAAAGGCCATTGATGTAAACCTGTCGCCGGAAGTGAGAAACTTGCCATTGAGGCATGCAAGCTTCAAAGTACTGAAAGGATTGTTCCTAAGTCAACTTCTTGGATAATGAGCTAATGTTGACAAGAAGTGACCCATCGTAGGAGGTCCTTAATGAATCCCACATCTACGACATGAAACGGAGCAAATGATTTTGTAGACGTGAAAACGATCTGATGATACAAGGTTCAGGGTGGCGGTCATGAAAAATGGAGTGAAGGTATTGCAGTGGATGAGACATTAGTTGGGTTGGTGAATCCTCTGAGTGACTTCTCTTGAACATATGGCAACATTGAAATGGATTGGTAGCATTAACGCTAAAAATGGATGGTACGGAGGACCAATGGTGATATGACCGGTGAACAGAATAACCTAACTTGACTCAATCATGGTGATGGAGTGAAAGTGTCATGTTCAAGAGTGACTTGCTACCAATGAAGTTATTCAAGTTTTCTTCCCAATTTTTCCCTAGTCATCGTTGACCAGTACCTCTTTATTTTTTTGAAGCTTGAGGAGGATAACATATGCTTGTTCTATAATTTACCCTTTTGGGCAAACCTGTCGCTATGTTTCGGCAAGCCTAGCGACAGTGAAACTCACTCTTGTCTGTAATGGAGAAGTTTGTCGCTATTGTTTTAACGAGTTTAACGACAAAGATAACTCTGTCCTTTTCAGTTTTAGAGAGTTTGAAAAGAGATGGAAAGGAAACTCCAGTAATCCTTTTTCGTAGTATAATCCCTTAAGTCCGAAAAGGTATAGAATAATACGAAAGGGATGACTTTTTCGATCAATTTAACGAGCCAAAAAAGACAAGCACTTGATCTTTTCGTGTAATGATCCCTCAGGTCCAAAAGGATTAAAATACGAGAGGGATGGCACTTCCAATCACTTTAACGAGCTAGAGATTCCAATTGCTCGACAATCTTTTTATATTTTACGAGTCTAAAAATAGCTTAAAAGAGACTCGTTTTTGAGGAATGAGTGATATTTTCGAGTAGCAACTGGTCCCAGGTGAGGTTTGGAACTTTTCAATCATGGCAGTGTAAAGAAGGTGACTAAAAAAATCACTCATCACAACTGTTCCTGAAAAAGGGTAAACAATCAATTGGAGGCAAATGATTGACTAAAAAGTGTAGGTGATGGTAAGAACATGACCCAAGCTCAAAAGCTAATAGTAATGCGATCACAAAGGTTATTTACCGAAATGTGGGTTCATTTTTTAATGAGCTTAACTCTGGGGGAACATATGCTCATTGCTAGGTTTATTTTTTAACGAGCTTGAACTTCACATAAACCTGCTCGTGATAATGGTCAAAGATGTTCGATTCACCGTTGACACTATGTTCTCTTGATGGTCGTACTACCTGTTCAATTGCTCCATCAAATTGATTTGAAATGAAAATAGATGCTTGAAAAATGAGTGAAAAAACCAATACCTTACTTGAATTATGTGAACAGTAACATAAAAGTAGTTTTTACCTCTCATTTCACCATTTCATTCAAATTGGGGATTGTTGGAGCTCTCGAGGTGTTTTCCCCCTTGATTTTCATCCGCTGATTTTGGGAGATTCTATGGACTATTTTTTGTGCCATCTGGACCAGGTAGGAGATAACCCTAAGCTCTTCAATTGTATTCTTTCATTTTTTTATTTTGAGCATGCTTTCCTATTCTTCTGGGCCTCTGGGGTTTGAACAATTCATTCTCTCCCCATTGCACCTAATATACATTGAAAGGTGCAATGCGTACTAGGCTGGCCATTGGCTAGTTAGTATGCATCCCACCCAGTACATAGCTAGGGTGCAATGGGCGCAAGGAGGAAAGTTAATGCATTGCCTTTTCATATAAATTTTGCCTATTTTTTGCCAAATCAGGATCCTAATTCTTCTCTTGTTTGTTTTTTAGAGATTCATTGGAGCAAGATGGTCATTACATGGCGAGAACGTGAGCACAAAGAAGAGGATATGATTGCCTTACATGATCTGGGTACGGTGACTGCATTGTAGAACTATGGCTTGCTCAAATTCTTTCGCATATCCAGCATGAGGCAACAAATCAATTTGTTGCAATATCTTCTCGATGCATGGGATCCTACCAACCAAGTGTTCAAGATTAGAGGTAAATCCATCCCTTTGACTATTGAGGATATCTACTTCTTGACTAGTTTATCGAGGCGCAGTGCCCCTCTCTCACTATCAGGATCTGCCTATGGTGGTGAATTCGTGAGGGATTATATTCGCTGATTTTGTAGAGATGGATCTTAGCCGAGCAGGGACAGCAAGATCAGTATTTGAGATGTCACTGACAAATCCTTGAGGACTATCTTATTTACCTTTGCTAAATTAGCTGGTAGCGTGGCTCTTCATTTAGCTGATAGGTCCTATATGCAGTATTCCTTGGAATGCCTTAAACCAAAGGTATTCAACAGGTGTGATGCAGTACTTCCGGTGATGAAAGAACAACTTACCAAGGTGAAGAATGGAAGATCCAAGAACTTTGGCTATGGTTTCTATTTTGACCGCTTTTGCCTTGGAGAAGATCCCACTAATGCAGCCCCAATACATTTCACTCGGAGTGCTAGCACCGACAAAACCACGGATGCAAAGATGGGTCGATCTCATGGCCAGACATGTTGTTCAGTCACAGATTTCATTCTCTGATGCCTTCTTTGAGTTGTTCAATTGTCAACAGATGGTTTATGCCAAGTATCCGTATGCCAGGATGGATTTCTGGGGCGACCCAGATTTGGAGTTGCTGACTCGTGAGGAGTGGAGCGTTATAGGTAAATGATCTGACCATATCTCTATTTATTTCTTTTATAATGTTCTTGTGTTTTCTAAATGCTATCAATACTAATCAAACCCATGTACTTATGCAGATATTGGACTGGTGCGACCAGCAGTGCGCTCGAGGGTAGCAGCTGTCGTGCCAGTAGGAGAGGCTGTAGGGAGGGATATCCTTCACAATCTGGACGTAGCCTAGACCCTTGTAGTAGTCCAGGATCAGATCGAGGGTCTCACCCTTAGTATTTAGGATGTGAGGACTTACGAGTTACCTCTGAAATTACAGTTCCATACTACTGGCATGCCGAGTCCATGGACTAGGTTCTTACGTATGATTGCCCAAACAGTGACTTGTTATCACCAGCACCATTAGTCTAGGGTGCTTTCCTACATTTTTGAGTTTTTGGGTCGTATGACCGATTTTGTCCTAGACACAGAACATTTTGAAAAAACTATAAATAGTTATATATATTTTTTATTTTCAGAGTTTTATTTTGGTTAAGTTATATGATCATGATACAAATGTTTAAAATGCTTTTCTTTCGTAAATGCTGCAAATGTCTATCTAACACATAAATTGCTAATGAATTAGTTAATGTGTTTAAGTTTTTGGAAATGTGTTGATATTGAATAGAATCAAACTGCCTTTCCAAAATCTTGACCCTTAGGAACATACGATAGATAGCTGGATTCCGAATGGAATAGATGCTGGTAAGCTATAGGATGATGAGCTATGAGTCTAGCTTGACAATAAGTCGGCATATGCCATGTACGATGGCATTAGAGAGAAGATATATCAACATGCTATACTTAGCGATGTTATTCATTAATCGACCAATACATACCCGTCTGAAACTCACCAACTCGTCGCTTGGATCGAAAATGGCCCAGGTTGTAGAAGATAGGTTCTGCATAGTACGACTAGCTCCGTTGGCATATCCAACAAATGATTCCAATAGGTTCGACATCTACAACAAATGAAAAAGTGGATTACCTAACCAAAATGATTACTCTTGATGAAAACAAAAATGTAACAAAAGCATATAAAGAGATTACTACACTTAGTCAAGCATAGTAACGCTTGAGGTACAACCTGTTTCGGGGTTGTGATAGTGGAATCCCATTGTAATCTTCTAGCTCGTAGGCTCCTTTTGCTAAGATATGCTTAACAATGTAAGGACCCATCCACAATGATTGGAATTTACCTGCTCCCAATTTATTGGATTCCTTATCGTAAAGTAAGACCAGGTCGCCTTCTAAGAAGACACGAGGTTTGACATTCTTGTCAAACTGTGCCTTGACTCATTTCTTATGAGCTTCGTTAGAAAAGGTGGCATCATGATAGGTTTCATCCAATTGGATTAGTTCCAATAAATGAGCCTCTTCCTCTGAAGTTCCAGGGAGAAGGTCGATTGTGAGCTTGAGAGATGAAATCTCACATTGAATTGGTAAGACCGCTTCCAGGCCATACACTAGTTGAAAGTATGTGAATCCAGTTACATTTCTCACCGATGTCCTATATGCCCACAAGGCTCAGTACAGGATTAGGTGCCAACTCCTTTTATGGACTCCAACTCATCCTTTGCAGCATGTGCTTCAAGACTTTATTGATGGCCTCAACTTGTCTGTTAGCTTGCGGATAATACAGAGTAGAACTATCGTGGGACAGTCCTAATTTGGCAGCTAATTCGACCATCATGTGATTGCGGAAATTTGATCCATGATCTATGACTATAGCTTGTGGAACACCAAATCTAGATACTACATGATTGAAAAAGAAAAGAGCAGCCGTTTCGCCACTGTTGTTTAATGTAGGCATCGCCTCAACCCATTTCGTAAAATAGTCAACTGCAAATATGATATACCCATGCCCCCCCGTTGAGGTGGGGTTACATGTCATGAAATCTATGCCCCATTTGGCAAATGTCCCAACAACAACTATTGGATGCAAAGTTGTGGGTGGTATTCTAGTTTTGTGGTCGAAGATTTGACAAGCATGGCAACTTCTGACTGTGGTTATGGAATCCTTGAACATGGTTGGCCACAAGTGACCTGCTCCTAAAATCTTTTGTGCCATAGTGTAACTAGATTGATGCCCCCCACACATTCCTGAATGACAATCATTCAGGACTTTTTTAGCCTCCTCATGGGTGAGTCACCTTTGCAGAACTGTATCGATACCACGACGGTAAAGTGTATCACCGACGATCATGTAGTCTTCTGCTTGGTATCGAGTACGTCGTTGTTATGAGTGAGACGTGTTAGGCCTATATGTTTGTGTTTGGAGATAGATGATTATATCTCCATACCATGGATTTCTCGATGATACTAGAAACAAAGATGCATCCACGATTGATGCTTTGGATGTTGAATCATTGGACGACGATGAGAAGTCACATAGTAACTCCGCGAACACCAGAGATTTCTTTGATTTGGATTTTACGAATTCCAAAAAAAACACTTGCAAAATGGCTATCCATTTTGAATATTTGCCCCCAAGTAACTGATGTGACAAAATGTAAGTCATTGGGTTGCAATCTAACAAAATGGTATTTTTGCAAAAGAGTACATAGTGTCGAAATCTCTGTACTACTTGAACAGCTGCAGGAGCCAGCTTTTCAACATAGGAGTACTTGCTTTCTATATCATTTAAGTTTCAACTTAAATAATAGACAGGATGTTCGATTCCATTGTCTTCATGAACTAAAACCATTGCGATGGTTGTATCTGCTGCAGCCAGATACAGGTTAAAGTCTTTTTGATAGTCAGGAGCATACATTAATGAAGCTTTTATTAGGGATTCCTTTAGAGCATCAAAGGAAGATTGTGCAACCTGATCCCAGTTGAAGGGTACTTATTTTTTCAAAATACACATATAACCTTTAGCAAGTTCGGCGTAATTTTGAATGAACCTCCTTAAAAAGTTTTCTTTCCCTTGGAGTTTCTAAATCTGAAGCAAATTTGAAGGTGGAAGCATATCGATGATTGCCTACACCTTACATGGGTCGAGTCGAATTCCATCCTTAGAAACAACAAAGGCAACTAAATGACCAGAACTAACACAAAACACACACTTGTGCAGATTGAGTCGTATATTGTAGTGTCGGAAATGTAGAAATATAGATCTCAAATGCTATAGATTACCAGTTCGCTTTCGCGAATGGGCCAGTAGGTCGTCGAGATATGGTTGAATGATGTTCTTGATGTCATGGAAGGCATAATTCATAGCCCTCTAAAAGGTTTCCCCTGCATTCTTTAAACCAAAAGGTAGCTCGCCGTATGTGAATGTGCTCCATGGACATATAAATGCAGTCTTCAATTGGTCCTGTGGGTGGATATTAATTTGATTATACCCAGAAAATCCATCCATGAGTGAAAAGATTTCGCATCTGGCACATTCATCAATTATCTAGTCGATGAAGGGTGTAGGGTAGTTGTCCTTTGGAAAAGCTTGATTTACATCCCTATAATCAACGCACACTCTAATCATTTCTTGTTTTTTCATCATAGGAACAATATTTGATACCTAATTAGTTAGAGGAACTCGGTAAATGAAACCAGCATGTAAAAGTTTCTCAACTTCTACCTTAATGGCAGCAGCTATCTTAGAAACAAACAAACCAAAGATACTTGTGCTTTCCTTTATGAGAGATATATGAGAGAGAAGCATAGAGTACCAACCTCAGTCTTTCGCTTGGCTCCTTGCTTGTTTCCTCCCTACTT
Organism: Pinus taeda; assembly: GCA_000404065.3. Taxonomy (NCBI): domain Eukaryota; kingdom Viridiplantae; phylum Streptophyta; class Pinopsida; order Pinales; family Pinaceae; genus Pinus; species Pinus taeda. The sequence goes on from APFE031026562.1 coordinate 21,425, forward strand.
TGATAGAGTTTCACCACTCCTTCCTCACTTGTCCCGCTTCAAAGAAAACTTGTAGAGTCAAAGAAACATAATACCATCAAAGCATAGAGATCTATAACCATAAATAGGATCTGATATACATTAACCATACAAATGCATACACAAATACAAGATTCAGAGATATAAAAGCATATGGAGGAAAACTCAAATAGCTTAATTGATAGAAGTAGTAGAAGGGAGGATTACAACCAAGCTGTCTGATCCAGTGCCATCCTCCCATCATGAAAGCCCTCTTCACCTCATGAAAATCTAGATCACCCAACAATACAATGTTTCACAGAGAAACCAAAAGCACTTCCTTACAAAATACAAAATTCTAGCCTCTCGATCTCTAGGATGAGGGATCCATATATAGTTATTTGTAGGTGGGTGAGTCAGCTTTTGGGATTTTGATTAATTTCATTTCACTGATAGTTCTTGGTTCTACTTGGAGATTTCATGATCTCTTACTCATCGCTGGGTGAATTCAGAGAGGCAAGTGTCAAATGAGCAGTTTCTAGAAGATTCTCTGGGTTTCCACCTAGCAAACTGCTTCTGCCATTTGTCTGCTCTTGCTCATTGCACCCTACAAAAGGGCTTTTCAGTATGCATCGTACTTTTTACATGTGACAGGTGATATGCATCATACCCTCAGCTTGGAGTAGTCCGTATGGTCCAGTTTTGACCAGTTCTGAGCGGTTTTTTAGGGAGAACTTATGGGAAATTATGTAATTAGCTGACCTTGTTCCTTTAGGATATGAAACAACACTTTTAGAGGTTTAGAAGCCCTTGGTTTATGGACATATATGATTGGGGTTGCAGTGCCCAAATATGTCTATAACAAGCCTCTACCTAGAAATTGATGAAGTTCTAAGAAATGATAACTAAAAGGAAGACATGGGCTCTAATTGGAAACTTGAACAAGGACTTAACTAGACTCATCCTAACCATGACAAGCCTTTCGTAAAACACATCATAAATATGTAATGTACAGGTCATATAAACACATCTGAACATAGGGACCTTATACTTATCTGAGATTTGTTAAGAAGGTCTGATGCCATCTCAAAATAGTTTCATTATCATCTGTTAGGTCATACATTCATTAAAATTTCATTTACTAATAAAAACATGATGAGAGACATAATCAAAGTCTATCATAAACCATGATTATAACCATCATATAACCAACATAATAACAATGATAACACAACCATTAAAATTACATAATAAGAAGTACATTTACACATGGAACATAAGAGGAAAAAAGATCTTATTAACATATTCAAAGATCAACCAATTTAGGGACTTCCATGTAACACCTGACCATATATTGGGCTGAACCAAATCTTTCTTTCAGACAATCACCCCCATGCCATATTCCAATTATTAATGTAGGACTCACAACAAAATCGACTAGGGCTTCCTTAGGATTTACCATATATCCCACAATATTGGTCAAGGATTCCTAGGACTGAAACCCTCATATATACAACCAGGCGTTTCTGCAATCCTACTAAGGGATTCCTAGGCCCAAACAAAAAACATACACTACTAGGATTTACTGCAATCCTACAATATATGGGTCCATGGATCACTAGGCCTATACAAGCATGGATGCCTCCAGGTCTCTCCACCTAAATCATGAGGAATTTGTGTGTCCCCATCCTTTAGGATTCACAATATATCCTACTATTTATTAGTCAAATATTCCTAGGCCTGACAAGGGTCCACACAACTAGGATTTACCACAATCCCACCTTTATTGGTCTAAGGATTCCTAGGCCTTGTGATTTTCCCTGAGACCACCCCACTCAGTTTCGAAACCATTCGACAATCCAACTCAACCTTGTAAGAGAACCTCATCATACCATGGTTGTCTATAAATGGAAAGGAAATGATTAAAACTACTATCACACCTGGAAAAACCCATGCCAATGACAACAAGAGAACCAGAACCAGGCACACACATGTGTGTACCATGCATGCCAAAACTATTAAGAAAATCTTATAGGCAACTTGATACCTGCAAGAATTCCTGATGTAGCCACTTGATCCAACTATTCCTTACTTGATCTTTGCTTCCATTTCACTTTATTTTCCTTCGTTTGCCTTTCTTTCCTCCAATTCTAGAGAGCTCCAAAAATTCTCTAAGTGTGCAAGAGTATGAGAGAGAGAGAGAGAATAGAGAGAGAGCTTTATGCCAAAAATGATAAGAGTTTGTGAACTGATCCTTAGAAGCCTTTTCATTAATGAGGCCTCTATTTTCTTCAATTTCCATTATTTTTCCTTCATTTTCCTCATCACATGCAACAAATGACCTTTCACCTTCCTTTTCTCCTAATTTTCCATTATTTTCATAAATAAAATGCCAATTAATGCCTCTTGACTTTTCAAATCCTTTTCCATTGCCTTTTCCAATTCCCCTTAGCCATAATAAACCAAATGAACATCTGCTAGGATATTTTTCCCACAATTCAACTTGGAATATGTGCCTGATGACCTTGGTCTTATTTTTCCTTTATTAACTTTATTACATTGATTTTCAACCCGAGGTTGTTATAAACCCCTTGCCCTTTAGGGAACACTGTCCTCGGTGTTAAATGCTACATATAAACCAGTAGACCATTGGAAAAACAAACATATTGACCAAGGAGATTTATAAGACAATTTGTTGTAGTATTTACAATGAACACTACTGAAACATAACAAACATATTGTTTATTAGAGGTTTATACCACAACTCATTACGATATTTACAATAACAACCAAACATATAGTCATACTTATTTTCTTCAACCAACAATTAATCATACTCTCTATGGAGCTTTATAAATCCAACTCAATACAATATTTACAATAATATACACATATACACATTTTCTCAACCAACAAATAAAAGGATACAATACCCATATGAACAACAAGGAAATCCATAAGCTCACACCTCCACCCTCAAAGCAATACTAGGATTCACCTCCTTCCAAGGAAGTCAACAATCCACTATCAAAATCAAATACATATCCAATGTCTAGTGCTACAATCCTTGCACTACATGTCCTCTCAGTGAATAGTTACTGACTCATTGTTCCAGGAAACACTCCCGATGTGGTTCTGGTTCCATCTGGAAATGATAATGACCAAAACAAATTCATTCATCAACCTTCCCTTCTCTACTACACAGTCCCTCGGGTAATCTACTCACCCCCTTCTGTGCAGTCATAAACCTTCCATGTTCCACGGGAATCCCCTTCTCTACTACACAGTCCCTTGGGTGACCCCTTGATAAGCCTCATCATTGGGTAATTATATGGACCTTAATACACCTCCTATCTTATTTAAATCAACTCTTCTCATAATTTCTTACATATTTTGATTATATTTTTCTTAATGAGATGAGTAAAAGTGAGATATTATGCCTAATGGACTAACATGCATTGATTGAGGGTTTTTGAGAGAAAATTGTGGAAATTTTGGGTAACTAAGGGTAGAAACTTGAATGAGACAAGGAGGAGAGTTTGTAGGAGAGAGATACTCCTCATTTACTCCTCACTCACTTGAATATTCCTCCATCAAATGACCCTAGCTTGGAGTTGCAAGCAACCGAGCTAGTGACAGTTAAAGAGCTAGTTCATCTTGGGTTTGGGAGCCAAGCCTTGCTAGATTTAAGGAAGTAATTGGAGACTTCAGTTGTATAAATAAGGAGGCATAGAGCCTCATTAGGATTCGAATTTTTGATGGAAAATCACTAAGCATTTTTTGAGTTCAAGACTTGTGGAAGACATTATTATGTAATTTTCTGATTGGATAATGAGAATGAACATATCCTTGATCCAACACTGAGTTGACTCAGAGTGCTGAAGCTATTGGGTTAGGGTCCAACCCTAGCATAAAAGGCTCCTCTTCTTGTATTTGTATGCTTAGTTGATTTCATAGATTAGTGACTGAATTGTCTTTAGCATTATTTCATTGCAAGTAGTTGTGGATTTTATTTGTTTGCTTCCATTTGTGCATTGTTGTAGCAGTAGCTTAGGAAGGCAAAGGGATATCCAAAAGTTGTTAGTGGGTGGATTTGGCCTCACTCGTCCATTCAGGGACCATGGTTTGAGGAAATAACTCATATGCAGCCCCAAAAAGACAAAATTCTGATTTTTCATGGAATTTAGGGTTTTCTATTACTTAGGCTAGCATTTTACCAATTTTCAAGAATAGAATTTAATTTTGATTTATGATGTCTTCAGCCTTGCATTAGATCTCATAAAGGTTTCACATTATTCTACAAGTTTTCCCATGGATAGGCAACTAGATGATAAAATTCTTTTTTTCCTTAGTTAATTGAAAAAATTTCTTGTTTAACATGATTCATGGATAAAATGTTAGTGATTGATACATTGCAGGAGTTTCAACAGTGTAGAGAGATTTCATGACCAACAACCTGATCCATCCATGGTTATCACTTTCTTTCACTAAATCCCTCACCATATTCATAATTCCATAAGAATACTTCTTCAAGCTTATTGATCAAATCCAACCATCTCACAGCTCTGTTTTGAGCTCTAAAGGAGTCCTAGGCACTCCCTTGCCTCATTTCACCCACAATTCACCTTCCCTAAGCCTTACATTACCTTCCAAATCCCTCCTCTTTCTCTTCGTTGTATCATGTAGGAATACAGGGGATCCTGTAGGAGCATTAGGACATCCTATAGGATGCATTAGGACATCTTGTAGGTTGACCTGTAGTGGCCTGTTTTGAGGCCGAATTGTGGAAAAATCCCCTAGGAAGATAGGAGAAGACCCCTGCTTGCCTCTCAAGCCATCTGACCATTCACCATCATCCCTAATCCACATGCCACACCACTAGGACATGTTAGCATTATTTTCACACAAAAAAGACAAAAGAAAAATAGTTATTTTGTTCATTTACATGCATAGTAGTAGAATATTTGGATGTTTGAAATTGCATGCCTCAGATAGTAGGATTGCACATATGTTAACTCAACATTATTTTGAAGCAAAGTCTCTTTATATTTAGTTATATGAATGGTATGTTTAGCATTTGATTTCAGTCTTCTCCTTACTACGGTAGACAAGATTTCCTTTAGTGAAAATTTCCCTTTTTTTCTGATTGGTAATCAAGCTTCTTCTTAATCAATAGAAGTTTGGTTTGAAAAGCCATAAGTGGTCTATCGCGAGCTTAGAAGTGACAAAGAGTGGACCCATCACATCTACTTATGCATACAACACTGTCACCTCCAAGTTTGTGCGAACCCTGGGTTGATAAAGCAAATTTGGTAGCCCCAAGAGTTGCAACATTCTTGTTGCAACACTAGTGCTCATCACTTTTTGGCACCATTGTGGGGAAGGTGTCTGAGTAATATGTGATTTATGCTTTCTTTCTTCCATTTCTTATCGCTAACATTCTGTTATTAGCTTCATTTCTACAAAAGTAATTGTAAGTTAGTTTTCTTTCTTTTCCATTCTACAAGTGATATTTCATTCAAGAAGTTAGTTTTCATTCAGTTGGTTAGTTTCCACTCAATTTGTGATTTCAATTCCAATTAGTCTCAAATCTTGAAAAAAAACAAAAAAAACAAAAACACTTATTTCATGCCTTGTAGGAATAGGGATAGCTTAGGAAAATTTCTACCAAATACCTCGACCACTTCAAATAACCAACCTTCCCTCTTCATTGGTGGTTGTGAATTGGAGGACCCCTTAGGTGAACAACCAAAGATATTTGAAGAGCCTACAGGGGGAGAAGAAGAAGGAGAACCCATTCCAACTGACCTAATGGCTGAAATATAAATGATAGAGGAGATAGAGAGAGAATTGGGGGTGCCTTTCCCATCATACAAACTAATGGGGATACCAAGATGAAAAACATAAGCCTCTATGCTCTTCCTCATTTCCATGGCCTGACCTCAGAAGACTTCGACACTTTCTTGTTTGAGTTTGTTGTCATATGAAAAACTTATGATTACACCACTGATGAGCATAAGTTGAAGATATTCCCATCCACTCTTAAAGATGCATCCCTGCACTGGTTCATGGGTTTACCTAGGGATAACATCACAACATGGGCTCAGATGCAACAAGCCTTCAACAACAAGTATCGAGACTACTGCAGGTCCAAAAACACTAAAGAGGAAATTTTTATAATGGCCTTAGGGCATGATGAATCCCTAGTGGATTATGAAGAAATATTCTAGCTTAGCTACAAAAGGGCCAGGTGCACACTTGATCCTGAGTCATTGAAGCTAGTCCTAATTAGATGGGTAAGGGAAGATCTTCTAGATACCATAAACCTGTTAGTAGGAGGGGAAATCTACTAGCTACCCTATGAACATATCAAGACTAGCTTTAGGAACCATTCTATTGTAGCTAGGAAAAAGGGTAGGGGTATTGAAGCAATGGCCAGTCCATCCTCTTCCAATACATCCATTAAAGGTGAAACTGGAAATATGTTCAAAGATTTCAACTGTGAAATGATGCAAACCATTTCCCAATTGATGCACACTATGTATATCAAGAGAAATAAGGAGGAAGCAGAGAGATCCTTAGCCATTTTCTTCCCTAGATGCACAAGGAAGCACCCTAGGAATGAATGCCCATTGAATCTGATTGAAATCTACTCGGTCTATGAAGAAAACCACTCCACAGACAAGTGCCCTTTACTACCTGGACTAAAATTTGTGTATTAGGGAACTGAAGAGGAGACTAAACAAATCTTCTACAAAAATCAAAGGAGACCTGATGAGCGCCAATATTGCAGCAAGAATGTTGCAACTCCTGGGGCTACCAACTTTACTTTATCAACCTGGGGTTTGTACAAACTTGGAGGTGACAGTGTTGTATACATAAGTAAATTTGATGGGTCCGCTCTTTGTCACTGCTAAGCTCAAAATAGACCACTAAGGTTTTTCAAACTAGACTTCTATTGATTCAGAAGAAGCTTGATTACTAATGAGGAAAAGGGAAATCTACACTAAAATAAATCTTGTCTACTATAGTAAGGAAAATACTGAAAATCAAATTCTTAAACATACCATTCATCTAATCTAACTACTAAGAGGTTTTTCTTCAAGAGACTGGTAAGTTATCATATGTGTAATCCTACTATCCTAGGCATGCAATTTGACACATCAAACATTCTACTACTATGCATGTAAATGAACAAAATAACTCTTTTTTCCTTTTTGTCCTTTTTTGTGTGAAAGTGTGAATGCTAACTTTTTTTGGTGATGTGGCAAGTGGGTTAGGGGTGATGGTGGATCGTTAGATGGATTGGGAGGCAAGTGGGGGTCCTTTCCTAGCTTCCTAGGTGCTTTTTCCATAATTCAGCCTCAAAACAAGCCACTACAGGTCAACCTACGTGATGTCCTAATGCGTCCTACAACATGTCCTAATGCTCCTACAGGATCCCCTGTATTCCTACAAGATACAGTTGAGAGCAAGAGTAGTGATTTGGAAGGTGATTTAAGGCTTAGGGAAGGTGAATGGTGGGTGAAATGAGGCAAGGGAGTGACTAGGACTCCTTCAGAGCTCAAAACAAAGTTGTGAGATGGTTGGATTTGCTCAACAAGCTTGGGGAAGTATTCTTGTGGAATGATGAGTTTGGTGATGGATTTAGTGAAAGAAAGTGATAACCATGGATAGATGAGGATAGGATGGGGTTTCTGATCATGAAATCCTTTGTATTGCCGAAACTCTTGCACTATATCAATCATTGACATTTATCCATAAATCATGTAAATAAGAAGGATTTCAATTAACTAAGGAAAAAATAATTTCATGAGCTAGCTGCCTATTTCGTGCATGGGAAAACTTGCAGAATAATATGAAACCTTGATGAGATCTAATCTAAGAGTGAAGATAGTAGAAATGAAAATTAAATCCTATTCTTTAAAACTAGTAAAATGCTGACCTAAGTAACAGAAAACCCTAAATTCCATGTGAAATCAGAATTCTATCTTTTTGGGGATGAACACGAGTTCTTTCATCAAACCATGGTCACTGAAGGGAGGAGTGAGGCCAAATAAACCTACTAATATATTTTTTATATTCCTTTATATTCCTATCCTAATGTTGAAGCAATGCACAAATGGAAGCAAGCTAATCAAATCCACAACTACTTGCAACGAAATGATGCTAAACACAATTCAAACATTAATCCATAAAATCAACTAAGCATACAAATACAAGAAGAGGAGACTTTGCTGCTAGGGTTGGGCCCTAACCCAAGAGCTTCAGCCCTCTGAGTCAACTCAGTGTTGGATCAAGGAAATGCTTATTCTCATTATCAAAACAGAAAATTACATAACAATGTCTTCCACAAGTCTTGAACTTGAAAATGCCTAGTGTTTTTATAACAAAAATTTGAATCCTAATGAGGCTCTAGGCCTCCTTATTTATATCACTGAAGTCTCCAACGACTTCCTTAAATCTAGGGAGGCTTAGCTCCCAAAATTGAGATGAACTGGCTCTTTAACTATCACTGGCTCAGCTTCCTTTTGATCATCATGATTTGGCTACTTGTAACTCCGAGCTAGTGTGATTTGATGGAGGAATATTCGAATGAATGAGGTGTAAATGAGGAAGATATATCCCCTAAAATCTCTCCTCCTTGTATCCTTCAAGTTTCATCCCATAATTAGCTAAAATTTCCATGAATTGCTCTCAAAAACCTATAATCAATGCTCATTAATATGCTAGGCATAATAGCTCACTTTGACTCATCTCATTAAGCAAAATATAATCAAAGTATGTAAGAAATTATGAGAAGAGTTGATTTTAATAAGCTAGGAGGTGTATTACGATCCATATAGTTACCCAATGATGAGGCTCATCATCACCCCTCTACTGAAAGTGTTGCTTATCCTCTGAGAAACTCAATCCATATCCATGTCTTTCATTGCTTAGTGTCCTCCCTGACATGCCATGCTTTTGTTGTAGTTTCCTCTTGCTATGCGTAGAATCTCACCTTCCTTTCTATCTCCTCCCACTACTTTCTTTCTTCCTCTTCCTTGCTTCCAACATTCCTAAGAGAAGTGGTGGACTAAGTCTCAAGCCAATCCAATTGAATTTGAGTCTTTAGAGAGCTTTCTTGTATATGGGTGTTCTGTTCAGTGCCTCTTTCATTCTTTGAGAAGAATGGTACCCTATGATTTTCAAGATGTAGGGAAAGTGTTCCATCTCCTATGGCAGGCTTGCATGTTGCCATCCCCTAATAGCCTAAACATGTCCTCAAAGTGTGTGATTGCTTGCTCTTGGGAAGCAAGGTACCTAGGTGCATGTTGAGGGTAATTTGCAATCAAGTTATGGGTGCAAATGACAACCGTTGGATTTTATTTCTTAGCTCTTATCATGAGGGGTTATGTTTCTTCTCTTGCCATTAGCTTCTTCATTTCTATAGCCCTTGCTTCCTAATTATTCATCTAACATGCCAAATCTATCAACTTTAAGACCCCTAGTTTTGAATTTGAATATAACACATTCAGATCAATCAAGGCCAAGTTGTGGAGGTAAAAATTAGACATTTTATCTCTATCTGCCAAGGCGCTTTGATCACAGAGATCAATGAATTGTCTATAATGTTGGAAGGGAATAGTGCCTCTCTGTGCTAAATTTTTGATCTAGAACTGCAACCACTATTCCTTAAGATACAATGGACCAGCATCCTTCATTGGATTGCCTCTAAGGATAGACTAGACATGGATGCCAATTGATTCTCTCCCTCTTGTAGCTATCCCCTTAACCATGCATTATTTGCCTCTAACTAAGCTTTCATCACTACCTCTCTGTCTTTGAGGCTGATCAGTTCTCTGCCCTTCTCTTTTACTTTCTCCTTCATATGACCTATGTCCTCCACTCCTTTAGATTTGGAAACTTGCTTCCACCTATGTGTTCTTGCCATTTCTTTCTCAGGATCAAAGAATAAGGGGATGGAGAATTTATGTGGAATGACCCTACCCCCTTCAATGAACCTACAGTGGGAATAAAGGTTCGGTTGAGGACTATCTCCCTCAGTTCTGGATCCTCCTTCCTTGTTTCTTGCTGCATGATCCCTTCTTTGTCCAATTTTTAAGTTTCCTATAGGTTTAAAAGAGTTTCCTGTAGGATGGCCTCTAGTTCCTATGGATCCTTCTGTGTATCCTATAGGAGACCTTTTCCATTGGATGAGGTAGATCTGGTGACAAACCTCCTAACATAAGTGATAGGAGACTTGAGAGAGGCTTGTCTTGATGATCCTTACCCTTTATTTTTCACAAGAGGAGCTATCTTTCCCTACTTCTTTGGTGAGTCTTCAATGACATAGGAACTTTGGTGGGTGTTTTAGGTTTTCCTTGCCTCATTCTTGTACTTTTTCTTGTCCTAAAGTATAATGGAGTTTGTCTCTATCTCTTCCCTTTTTGCTTGATAGGGGTACTTAGTGAAGTGAGGACAGTTGCTACCTCTTTCTCAGTGGGTTTTGGAGATACCCTGGGTGAGTCCTCCCCTTCTTTGCCTTGCATTGTACACCTCTATTCTTACTTGTCTTTTGTCTCCTCTTTTCCATTCTCCTTCTCACTCTTGTATTTCTCCTCTTCTTCTCCCTCTAGTTCCTCAATCTATTCATCAGATTCTTCCTTTCCATATTCTCCTGTCTTTTCACCACTTTCCTTCTCCTTTTCTTCCTCTTCTTCCTCCTCTGTTTCCTCTTCATCCCTATCTATTTCTTCTTCATCCCTTTCACTGGCAGTGTGGCTTTTGTCATATTCAAGGGATTTTATGTCTTCCTCTATCTGCATGTCTCTAAAAGTTGTCCATGTGTTAGGGAGTCTTAGGTTTTGGAGGGCATATTCTATGATAATTCTAATTAACCCATGATGGCCTAGTTGTTGATGGTTTCCTGCCTGCACCTTAATGGTCATATCTATCACTGATTGAAGAAGAAAGTAGGGTATCCTTAGTTTGTTTTGAGGAGGTGTGTCTGCTCCAAACCTCAGCTCTTGGGGAAGCTTAAAATGGTACTTGTTAGTGTTAGTCTTTTATGCCTATCACCAGTGATCAAATATGATTTTATGAAGTCTTCTAGGAGTCTCAAGGTCAAATTTTACCATGTGACTAGGTTTTTAGAGTAAAATTTGGTCACTCGCTAGTTTGTCTAGGAATGTCTCCATCCTTTTGGAAAAATCACACATACTCATCGCCTACCTCACTCAGATGAAGGAATCGTATAAGAAGGATGTTTTCAATATATCATTCATCATCGTTACCATTCCACTCAGTCTCATGTCTTCATTAATTCATTAGGGTTTCAAGGTACATCCTCATTCCATGTGTAAATCCAGTATTAAATGAATCATCATAAGCAACTCTTTTCTTAAGTTTTATGAATTTTCATAAGTTCTTCATGGTTGCAATCTCAAGGTTCTAGAAGAAGAAGTCTCACTTCTCAAAAATATAAAGAGAAACTCAGGTTTCATCTCTCCAAAGTGGCCTAGTTTAAAAGGTGAAAAATCAGGTTCTGGAAAGGTATGTGGAGCCCATTTTTAGTCAAAAGGGAAATATATTCTTCCTTATAAAACCCAAAAGGTTCCAAACTCATTTCATTTACTTCCTATTCTCCCTTGTTCATTGAGTTCTCCCCTCCATTAGTGAAAAAGAATGGGTTTTTTGGGCAAATGTGGTCAAAATTTTGTGGCAGTGCGCTTTGAGACACTGCACTATGATTTGGAGGCCGGTGTTGTGTTGCGCTTCCAGACACTACACTGCGCTTGTGCCAGAGCAACCCAAAACTCTTCCAAACTCATCCAAATTTGATTTTGAAGCTTGCAAACTTATTTCTTGATACCCTATTCTTGTTCACAAGTAAGTATAACTCTTTTGCTTATCTCTTCCTTTGGCAATGTTGGGTGTTGAGCCTGATTATCTTCTGTATTCAAAGGTATCGCTGCATTGGACCCTAGTTCGTAATGGGGCAGCAACACCACCTGTAAAATATTCATTGGAGGGGGGGTAGCACCCTCGAAGCTAAAAATAGATGTAAAATTTCCTTGTAAAATGTTGTAATTTCATAGTCAATCTGGGTCGTTCATTAGGGGGAGATCTGACTGTAGAAGTTATGTTTAATTTAGGGTTTTTGGCCCTAGAAGGCAACCCCTCGCTATATGAAGGAATTGTATTGCGTCTATTTAGATATGTATTTTGAGTGAGGAAGAGAGAGGAGATTTAGAGTGAAGAGGTAATTACAGCAGATCTACTATAGGTTGTATCTCTTTAGTTTGCTGGATATTATAAAATGAAGGATTGCCTGTTTCTCTGTGAACATAGCCCAAACTGGGTGAACCACATATATCTATGTCTCTCTTGTTTTATGTGTTTTCTGTGTTTATATTTCTACAATATTTTATGTGTTCCATTACTCTGTAATATATAATTTTCTAACAGGCAAGATGAATTCAAATGCAAGTTCTCTTCATCTAGGGTTTAGGTGAAATTTTCATGCCGCAAGCTAGTGTAACTGATGGTTTGGTTAGGTTTGATATTGAAAACATGTAAATATTCCACCTCACACCTCTGTACATGTTTAACACACACTTTGATTCACTAAATAACCTATCAATCCTTAGATTGCCCTACCTTTACCTAAACCCTATCTCATACCTAGCATTTTGAGCATATATCCTGGTAGCCCTGTTTTTAAATTTCTCCTAGACATTTCTTTCCCTCATTTCACTCCATTTAAGCTTTAAATTTTCTTGCAGCCCCTATTCATCTCCTAAAAATTTCCCTACCACCATTTCCTTTTCTCAAACCCCTCATTTCATCATTTCACTCATTCCTCATTGTTTTTCCATTTTCCTATTATTGGGTTTCTGCCATCATGGAGGGTGATTCTTCACCAGAGAAGAAAAAACACCATAAAGGAGGAAAAATCCTTAGATATGAGCCTACCAACTGCAATGAAGTGAACTCATCACCCTTCATAAAGCGATGTTTTGAAGATGTAAATTATCTAGATTTTTGCAAAAGGGTATGTGAAGTAGGTTTCCATGAACAATTTTCCACTCATCTAAAAGGGGAAAGGGCCATCATAGTAGGGGTTGACTTTATATCTTTAGTGGCTTCCATTTCACTTGCTATAGGGATACCCGATGATGGAGAATACTAGTTTAAAGGTATGAATTTGGAACTTGAACATTACAGGTCTTTCTTGAAATCACCCTACAGGGAAGCCCATACACACAACATCGCATTTAGGTACTTGTTGGAGAAGTATGCACCATTAATGAAAGTTTTCCTGAAGTTTTTCACCTGTGAGGGAAGGTTCTCTAGATTGTATGCATATCGCATCTGGCTTCTAATGTATTTCATAGCTCAAAAACCTCTCAACATGTGTAATTATCTGTGTAGAAGCCTTGTTAAAATGTATGAGAAGGTATAGGTGAAATACAAAGAACACTAGCCTAGTCTTTTTCATCATAGCTTGATAAATATTGTAGTTCTCCATCAGCTAGAAGAGAATCATATGACATGGGATTCATTCTTATAAACAACTTTCGAGTGGCATGAAACTATTGTTTTACTTCAGCATCAAAACATACCAACACAATAGATGGAGGTAGGATCATCAAGCAAGTTAGGGGAGGTTCCTAAGGCACCTAGACCTGAGGTGACTAGAATGTATCAAAGAGGAAACATGTTTATGTTTACTTCTCAGGTTGATAAAAGAGCCAAGCCTTCCACATCAGCAGAAAAGGGATCACATATACATGATGAAGACTTGATTGAGCATGAATTTGAGTTGGTGGACTTAGAAAAAAAATGATCCTTCAAACATGCAACAAATTATCAAAGAGAAGGATTCTCATATTAGAGAACTCATGGAAAATATGGCAAGAGCAAGGATTGTTATCTCATTCCTTGAATAAGAAAACAGTTAGCTTAAAGCTAGACAACTCATCATGGAGAAAGAGAAAACTAAATTGTTGCAGTAAGGTGGTGAATTCAAATAGTTTTGGAACCTACTGAACATGGTGAAACTGAAAAGAAAGTTAGGAAAAAGAGGCCAAGGACCAAGGGACTCAAAAAGGCATTGAAGGAGGAGAAAGGACAAGTTTGCTAGATGAAGACCTAGACATGGAGGACATAATTTCCTTGGAGATCAATGAGGATAAAGAGTATTGGCTAGATAGGGTCAGTGACCACTTAGAAAATATTCTTGAAAAATCTATCAAAGATAACTAGCTACTAAGTCACATGGCACATTACTATCAAACCAGAAACATGATATGTAAAATCAAGCTCAAGCAGTTGGAAAGCAAACTCAAAGAAAACTATAAAAATTAAAAATGAGAAGGAAACTTGGAGATTCTTACTGAAGCATCGATGAGATCATGAAACACCTCATTTTTTACTTCATGACCAATTTTGGAGGTTTTCTGAGCATTTTTGGTTTTTTGAGATTTTTTGTGAAAAACTCAGAAATTGTGTTAGTCACAGAAACGTAGTGCCTTGGCACTATGCTTTTTCCTCAGGGCTCCAAATGACAAGTGTCTTACATTTTTGAAAAGCTAATGACCTCCTTTCAAAACCCATTTCAGCAGACTTCTCAAAGAGGGCTCAAATATTGAGAAAAAGGAGAAAAAGGGGGTCAACAATCATCATTCTGCCACTCTTTTTAAAAAAGCGCCACACTTCTAGAGGCACCTTCGTAAAATCAGTTTTTTAAGTCCTCACCATGGGCCATTTTAGAAAATCAAAGGTGTTATGGAAACTAGACTGGAAATGCTAGTTGACCGTTCTCTCATATCTAAATTTGGACTTCAGGAAGACACCTTAAAGTGGGCTCAAAGTTGGTGTTACCCTTCTACAAATTTTTGAGTTTTTATTTAAAATTTCACTGTGTAATTTCCTATTTTTTTAGTTTGACTTGGTCAAAGTCAAAACTCATGATGTAATTGTAGTAGTTCGAGGTCATATGGTGTAATCATGAATAAGTAGACATGATAGGTTTTTTTTTATGGTTAATTAGGCCTCATAAAGGAAGAAAAATTCAAAACAAAGTCTAAGAGAAGAGTTTGTATTTGACCTTCTCACTCTCACCTGTTGGTTGAGATAATCTTGGAAGCAGTTCCACCACCTAGGAATTTGAATCCTAAAGGTGGGGAAGAATTTTGATTGAGTCTATATATATCATTTCTCATTCAGAGATGGGTTGGACCTTTTTTGGAGAAATCTTGTACCTTATGTTCTTTTACAACTAATACAGGAGCAGTTGCAACTATATTTCAGGAATTCTTGTTTATTGAGTCTATGGTGTTGTTTTCTTTTCCTATCAGTTTCTAATGGACAAATCATCTCCCTTTTCATGCTTTATCTTCTTCATATGAATTTGCTTGCGGTTATATAGACAGAAATCTTAGATCTAAGCTTTGTTTATCTGGAAATCATGCTTGTGTTTCTTTTCTTCTAAAACTAATGAATTCATGCTTTTACGTGCTCATTATGTTTTCTTAAACTCTCAAACCTATACTACATTGACAACACTTTAAGTTCACTATAGCACATTGATATCTAGCTCCTTTTTATACTTGTCACTGCATACATGAAGCCTATACCTAATTATCTGCACTAAAGCCTAGTTCTGCAAACAAAAAACCCTAAATTCACAAATAATCAAAACAAAACTTGCATATCTAGCCTAAAACCTTTTTCTATATAGTTATTTATTGACAAATCCTTTGAGAGACCCCTCTGTGGCTTAGAAGGGCTAGCTACTGAACTGAAAGTGGTTCGAGGTTACCTATTTCGATCTCCTCCTCAGCCTAGGAAATTGTAGGGGATAACATTTTGGCATCGTTTCTAGGGAAATGATAGGTAAATCATTCCTGGGATTTATTTTAGAGCTTTCAAGAAAACTGGTTCCGTAGTTGACAGTTTCGAGTATCTAAAAATAGGTCGATTTTACAAATTTCATCAAATTTAAGGTGGGAAAAAAATTTGGCTCCTAAAAGACATACTAGGTCAAATCTTGACCCAAATCCACCTTTTGTTGTTGAAGACCCAGAAAAAATGCTCAGAAAACTCAAGTTACCCATTTCTAAAAGTGTAGTTTGAAAAATAAAAAGGACAACTTCTTTGCCTAAAAATATATTTTCTTTTGAGCAGCTTCCTTTTGATATTCAGTTAGAATCGTCTCTTTCAAGGTCAAAATCTGAGTCTTGCATTTCTGAAGTGATATTTGAACCTCTTCAATTTGAATCTCATTCCCATTCTTTAAAATATCTATCTGCTAGAGTTGATTGTGGTTGAATTTTGACAAACTTGAAAGTCTTGCTGACTAGTTCCAAATCACTACTGAAAAAGCCTATATCCAATATTAGCTTGAATACTTAACTATTGTTTCATCCTCTACTACACCTCCAAATACATCTAGTACATCTCCAAATACATCAACTACCTCATCCCTTATTCCACCACCTCCATTAGTGTCATCATCTTTACCTACACAGCCCATTGTAGTACCTCCACCACCTCCAACAATCATGGCACGATTTGCACCTCTTATGCTACCTGCTCAGCTTGCTGCTATACCTTAGAACTATGGTCAAAGACTCCCTCTATTTGACGGAAGCTCAGAAATCACAACCCAAGATCATGTTGATAAATTGATATATTTTATTGATCTAGAAGAAATTGATGAAGATGATGCTAAGATGATAATAATAGCTCAGAGTTTTTCCAGACATGTGAAGAAATGGTTTCGCAATTTGGTTGCTAATTCTATCAATAATTCTTAGAGATTTATAGAATTGTTCGTAGCACATTGGCAAGAAAAGAAAAATCCACTACAAATTTTGGTTGAATACAATTCTATAAAAGGGAATCAAAATGAGATAGTCCAAGAGTTCAAAACAAGGTTCAATGTGGTGTATAATTCCATCCCTGATGATATGAAACCTCCTCCTAGTTTGGAACTTCTTGACTGTCTTGATGCTTTCGACTTAGACATGGCATATCAGCTTAGGGAGAGGGACCCTACAACTCTTGAAGAAATGCAGTGAAATGCAGTAAGTGTCGAAGCTAATTTGCTCATCAAGAAATCTAAATCAAAACATGAGAGGTATGAGAAGAAAGTTTTTTTTAAAGAAGATCCCTCATCATCTTCAGATGTAAAGCTTGATACTCTGATCAAAACCATGGAAATAATGATGGATAGAATTCCCATAACAGGTCAACAAGCGGAGCATTCAGTAAGGAATATGAACTTTCATGGTCAGCAACAACAACAATTCATAAATAGATAGAAAAAGAAGGGAAATCAAGATCCTCAAGGACAAGTAAGAGCTCCATTTTAGCAAAATTATACCGAAGGGTGGGAAGAAGATGAAGAAGAGATTGTAGAAGAAAATAATTTCTTTGAAGAAGATGAGCTACCTACCTTTTTAACTAAAGAAGATTAGTTTTCTAAAGAATCTTTTATGCCAAGTGATCAATAGCTTGTACTTGCAAGTGATGATCTATGGGATGTGCGAAATGAAGAATACCAATGAGGATATCAGAATGCTCTTAGTCATTTTCAAAAATAATACAACTTAAGGAACATAAATGTACCTGTTACATTGAACCAGAAGAGGCAAAATGCGCGGAAATACACACAAAGCAAAGAAGTAGCTCTTTCCAATCAGAATAAAGAAAAAGAGATTGTCATACTAAGTCGAGATAAAACCAATGATGCCTCTACCAACAATGTGAGAAAAGATAATGAGTTTCAAAGTGAAAGTCATAAGCAAGAATATCAAGCTAAAGGGTAGATTAAAAAGAAGGACATTGCTGCAAAAGAGGTAGAAAATCAATCTAATTTGTTTATTTTGGAAAATGAATTTTCTGAGTGAAAGTTTCAATTCCTCTCACTGAATTAGTGAAGAACGATAAGTATAAGTTTGAGATTGCAAAAATTCTTAAGGATGAACAAATGTCAAATACAGTAAATGTGGCCGACGATGAGCAAGAAATTATTTTTAGTCCAACCTTAGAAGGAATTCTTGAAGATAGTGAAATCCCAAATTTTTATCTTAGTCTCAAACTTCATGACTTTATCCTCCATAATGCCATGCTATACTCTGGTGCATCACATAATCTGATGCCCAAAGTCATCATGGAAAAACTAGGACTAAGTATCACCCGACATTATCATGACCTCTACTCTTTTGATTCGGGTAGAGTGAAATTTCTTGGCCTCATTAAAGATTAGTAGTGTCCTTGGACCAAATTCCAGCCAAGAATGTGTCGATGGATGTAGTGGTTAGTGATATTCCTCCTTGATTTGGTATGTTGCTTTCAAGGTATTGGGGAGCAAAATTAAAAGGCACTTTACAACTTGACTTTTCATATGCTACTATCCCAGTATTTGGGAAAATCAAAAAACTATATCGGGAAAGGAAAATCAAATTCATGATCAGTAGCAAGGAAAAACCAATAAATCATCCTATACATGTTGTACATACTGATCTTGATTATTTCATTTTGTATAGTGATATGAATTCAGTCGATGATGAAAGTCAACTTGTAGAAATTTCAGAAGTTTTAGATGTTATAACTAGTGTGCAGAAAGCTATGATTGCTGAAGGAAAAGAGATGAATGAAGAGTGTTTGCAGCTAGTAAATCATCTTCGAAAGATTGTTGAGATAGTGTAGAAAACACAGTGTCTTGAGATAGCCAGCCATCTTCCAAAAGATCAAACAGTTCAACCTTCGGAAATTCTTCTTCCGGATGAAGAAAATGGTATTTGGAACATGGAGTTTGATGGTGCATTGGGAAAATATGGAGCTAGGATTGGTCTTTGGATTCATGGTCCATTACATCATTCATGTAAAATTCCACAAAATGTAAGAATGAGTTCCTACAAGTTAGCTTTTGACTTCTCAAACAATGAGGTGAAGTATGAGGCATTGATTGTTGGCCTCAAGATTCTGAAGAAGTTAGGAGAAAAGAAAATTTTTGTTTATGGCAACTCCGAGTGGGTAATCAAACATGTAAAAGAGGAATATCAGGGCAAGCATCCAAGAATGAGAGCTTATCGCAATGTTGTACTTGAAATCCTAAATTTTTTTGCAGAATATACTTTGTCTCTTATTCCTAGAACTCAGAATGTTATAGCTGACTCTCTTGCTACTGCAGCTAGTATGGTGAAGATCCCCATTCAATCCAATCAAAAGTACTCTATCCATGTTAAACACCACCCATCTATTCCTAATAATACGATATTTTGGTAGGTCTTTTGGGATGATAAACAAATCAACAATTTTCTACAAATGGAAGGTGAATTCCATAATTCCTGCATTGATGATACATCCAATATGAATGATCCAGAGATTCAATCAGTTGAGATTCAAATATTGCAGCTGAAGGATAACAACATTCCAAGAGGTCTTTTACCTTTGGAAGAGTTGTTTGATTGTGATGATGTTGCCAAAAAGGCCACCATGGTGCCCACAGAGAAATGTGTTGGAGATGTAAACATTGGTGCAGTTGACAAGCCTAAGATGGTCAAAATGTCAAAGTCCTTATCTCCTGAAATGAAAAGTAAGTACATAGCTTTAATGATAGAATTTTATGATGTATTTTCTTGGGACTATTCATATTTGAAGGTTTATGACAAGAATATCATTTAGCACACCATTCCGGTCAAGCCTGATCGAAATCCATTTCGTTAGAAACTGAGAAGGATTAATCCTAAGCTTCTACCATCAATTGAAAAAGAGGTAAGTAGGCTTTATAAGTCTGGTATCATAGTTGTTGTTCGATTTTCTGAATGGATGTATAATCTAGTGCCAGTAAGAAAGATGATCAGTGAGATTCGTCTTTGCATTGACTTCAGAAATTTCAAGAAAGTGTCCTTGAAAGATAATTATTCCTTGGAAAAGATGGATCATATACTTCAGAGGGTAGTTGGGTCTTCCAGGATGTCATTGAAAGATGGATATTCTCGGTACAATCAGATTTTGGTGCATAAAGATGATCAGATGAAAATAACCCTCACAACACCATGGGGTACATTCATGTATGACAAGATGCCGTTTGGATTAAAGAATGCAGGAGAAAATTTTCAGCGGTCTATGGACATAGCTTTCACTAATGAAAAGGATGTATTTCTGGTTATAAATTTAGATGATCTCCAAGTTTTTTCCAAGTCTAATGAAGATCATTTACATCATTTAAGAATTGTTTTTCAGAAATGCAGAAAATTTGGTATTTCACTCAATCCAAAGAAGAGCGTATTCACCATGGAAGAAGGTAAGCTTCTTGGACACATTATCTCTAAGGATGGCATTTGCATTGATCCTGCAAGAGTTCAAGACATTCAACAATTATATTTCCCAGGGAACAAGAAATAAATTCAGTCTTTTAATGGGAAAATCATTTTTTTGAGAAGATTCATCCCTAACCTTTCTAAACATTTAAAAGTGATGATAGACATGCTAAAGAAGGAAAGCGAGGTAAAATGGTCTTTAGAGGCTAAGAAATCTTTCCATGTAACCAAATTTTCATTGTCTACTCCTATTCTTATTAGTCCAGAATATACTTCAGATTTCATCAATTTTTCATTTTCCTCTGAGCATACATTAGCAGCAGTCCTAATGCAAAAGAAAGATTATAAAAATGATCAGCCTATAGCATTATTCAGTAGCACAATAAGAGATGCATCACTAAGATAAAACATAATTGAAAAGTAGGATTTGGCATTCGTGAAAGCTCTCAAAGACTTTCGAGTTTATATTCTTCATTCTCACACCATTGCTTATGTTCCCACAGTAGCGGTAAAATAAGTTCTTCTACAAATAGATCTTGAAGGAAAAAGGGGAAAATGGATTGCAACCATGTTGTAGAATGATTTGGAGATAAAGGCCAAAAATATCATCAAGGGACAAGGTTTGGCTAAGCTTATGGATGAATCTAATTTTCATGCACTAGATATCAAGTTGATTGCAACAATTTCTGAAGAAGAAGAAGAAGACTCATACTTACAGGTGGTTCATATGTTCATTTCATTTCCATGGTATTCCGACATTGTTTATGTATTGCAGCATTTAAATCCTCCACCAAAAGTTCCCAAATGTAAAACGATATCTTTAAAGTTAAAAGCTTGAAAGTATTGTGTTATTCATGGTGTTTTATACTGGAAAGACCCTGTGGTGTGTTGACGAACTGTTTAGTAGAAAATGAAGCAAAGAATGTGATGAAATATTTTCACAAAGGAGATTTTGGTGGCCATCACTTCTGGAAGACTACAACAAATAATATTATGAGAGTTAGTTGCTATTGGCCCACTCTTTTTCTAATGTATATAAAATAGTGATGAGCTATCATGAATGTCAGATTTTCCAAGGAAAAAGAAAACTTTTGCCATTACCCTTGCATCCCATTTCAATCACAGATCCTTTCTAGAAATGGGCTCTTGAATTCATTAGGGAGATTCATCCTTCATCATTAGCACAACACAAATGGATCTTGACAGCAAAAAACTACTTTACAAAATGGATTGATGTAATCCTAGCCAAGCAAGCTATTGATTCTCTTATCATTCAATCTACTGAATTTAGTATCTTGTCTAGATTTGGTTGCCCATAGAAAATAATCACTAATAATGTTGATGCTTTCAAATAAATAAGGCTGAGTTTTGTGCTAAGTAACATATTGTATTGGGACATTCCACTGCTTATCATCCATGAGGGAATTGTTTGCTGAATCTTCCACAAATCTTTAATCAATATCATCAAAAAAGTTTTCGAAGTAAAAAAGAAGAATGGGCACAAAAAGCTCATTAATGCTTTATAGGTGGAAAAAGTCAGTACTAAGAAATCAATAGGTATGTCTCCTTTTCAGTTGGTGTACGTGATTGATACAATTTTTCCTTCATCTCTTGCTATCTCGGCCATGAAAATTCTGCAGGAATTGGACATCAAAACCAATGATATGTACTGAAGGATAAACCAAATGATCCATCTATAATGGACTAGGGAGGAGGTTTTTTAAAACACCTCTATACTTCAGGGAAGAATAAAAAAGGTATTATGATCGCAAGACAAAGGAAGACAATTTCAATTTAAGAAATGTGGTTCTTCATTGGGATGCGAGAAATGAAGAAAATGGAAAACATGGAAAATTTGAAAATTTGTGGAAAGGACCATATAGAATTTCAACTTTCAGAGGGAAGAGTGCTTTTCTACGGGAGGAAATGAATGGGGAAGATTATTCAAGAGGGGCGATCAACGGTAGGCTTCTCAGGCACTACCATGATTGAAACAATTTCTACAAATTCTCACCACCATTATACATACTGGTTTGTTTTTATGTTCCAGTATCTGAGTGGGTATCATAGGAGTTTAAAGCCCAAGGAGAAGGCCATAAGGTTTCTTTGATCATTTGTTGCTTTTATTTTACTTTTATAGTCTTGTCATGTCAAATATTTAGTCAATTTTTACTTTTAGTTTAGTTTTATGCATTTTGACTCCATTGCCCAATGAATAAGGCTACTTGGTGTACGACATTCTTGACACCTCCAAGGAGCTGCCATCCCAAACTAGAGCCAATGTTGGTGTCAGTCTTGTCTTCCTATCACTAGTGATCAAATATTCTTTTACCAAGTTTGTCAGGAATCTCAAGGTCAAAATTTACCATGTCACTAGGTTTTTAGAGTAAAATTTGGTCATTGGCTAGTTTGTGTGGGAATGTCTCCATCCTTTTGGAAACATCACACATGTTGGTTGCTTACCTCACTCAAATGAAGGAATCATAATAAAAATATTGTTTTCATTATATCAGTCATCACCATTACCATTCCAATGAGTCTCATGTCTTCATTAAGTCATTAGGGTTTCAAGGTCCATCCTCATTCCATGTGTAAATCCAGTATTAAATGAATCATGATAAGCAACTCTTTTCTTAAGTTTTATGAGTTTTCATAAGTTCTTCATGGTTGCAATCTCATGGTTCCAGAAGAAGAAGTATCACTATTGAAAAACATGAAGAGAAGCTTAGGTTTTAGCTCTCCAAAGTGGCCTAGTTTAAAAGGTGAAAAATCAGGTTTTGGAAAGGTATGTGGGGCCCATTTTTATTCAAAAGGGAAATATATTTTTCCTATAAAAACCCAAAAGGTTCCAAACGCATTCCATTTAATTCCTTATTATCCCTCATTCATCGATCTCTCCCCTCCATTAGTGAAAAAATACGGGGTTTTTGGGCAAATTTGGTAAACAATTGGTGGTGTTGCGCTTCCTGAGACTACATTGTGCTTCTAAGGCCGGTGTTGCACTTTTGGACACTGCACTACACTTCCAGACACTACGTTTCACTTGTATTAGAGTAGCCCGAAACTCTTCCAAACTCACCCAAATTTGATTTTGAAGCTTGCAAAATTATTTCTTGCTACCCTAAGCTTGTTCACAAGCAAGTATAACTCTTTTGCTTACCTTTTCCTTTGGCAAGATGAATTGAAATGCAAATTCTCTTCATCTAGGCTTTAGGTGAAATTTTCATGCTGCAAGCTAGTGTAACTGATGGTTTAGTTAGTTTTGATATTGAAAACATGTAAACATTCTACCTCACACCTCTGTACATGTTTAAAACACATTTTGATTCACTAAATAACTTATCAATCCTCATATTGCCCTACCTTTACCTAAACACTAACTCATACCTAGCATTTTGAGCATATTTCCTAGTAGCTCTATTTTCAATTTCTCCTAGACATTTATTTCCCTAATTTCACTCGATTTAGGCTTCATTTGTTTGCAGCCCCTATTCATCTCCTAAAAATTTCCCTACCATAATTTCCTTTCCTTAAACCCCTCATTTCATCATTTCATTCATTCCTCGTTGTTTTTCCATTTCCCATTATCTAGGGTTTCTACCATCATGGAGGGACATTCTTCACTAGAGAAGAAAAAAAACCATAAGGGAGGAAAATTCCTCAGATATGAGCCTACCAACTGCAATGAAATCAACACATCACCCTTCATCAAGCAGTGTTTTGAAGATGTAAATTGTCTAGAGTTTTGAAAAAGGGTATGTGAAGTAGGTTTCCATGAAAAATTGACTGATTGAATTGCCATGCATCTGAAAGGGGAAAGGGCCATCATAGCAGGGGTTGAGTTTACATTTGAAGTGGCTGTAATTTCTCTTGCTACAGGGATACCTAATCATGGAGAATACTAGTTTAAATGTATGAGTGTGGATCTTGAACATTACATGTCTTTCTTGAAATCACCCTTCATGGAGACCCATACACACATCATCCCATTTAGGTAAATGTTGGAGAACTGTGAACCATTAATGAAAGTTGTCATGAAGTTGTCATGAAGTTTCTAGATTGTATGCATATCACATTTCTCTTCTAATGCATTTCAAAGCTCAAAAACCTCTCAACATGTGTAATTATCTATGCAGAAGCCTTGTTAAAATGTCTGAGAAGGTACAAGTGAAAGAGAAAGAACACTACCCTAGTATTTCTCATCATAGATTGATAAAGATTGTAGGTATCCATCAGCTAGTAGAGAAGAATATGAGATGGGATTCATTCTTAGAAACAAGTTTGCAATGGCATGAAACTACTGTTTCATTTGAGCATCAAAACATACCAACACAACAGATGGAGGTAGGATCATCAAGCAAGTTAGAGGAGGTTCCTAAGGCACATAGACCTGAGGTGACTAGAATGTATCAAAGAGGAAAAAGGATTGTGTTTACTTCTCAGGTTGAGAAAAGGGCCAAGCCTTCCACATCGGAAAAACAAGGATCACATACAGGATGAAGACTTGATTGAGCATGAATTTGAGTTGGTGGAATTGGAAAAAACAAATGAGCCTTCAGACATGCAACAGATTATAAAAGAAAAGGATTCTCATATCAAAGAACTCATGGACAACATGGCAAGAGAAAGGTTTGTTATCTCATTCCTTGAACAAGAAAATAGTCAGCTTAAAGCTAGACAACTCATCATGGAAAAATAGAAAACTAAATTGTTGCAGCAAGGTGGAAAAGGAAAAGCAATGTTGGAACCTACTAAACATGAGGAAACTAAAAATAAAGTCTAGAAAAATAGGCCAAGGACCAAGGGACTCAAAAAGGCATTGAAGGAGGAGAAAGGACACAGTTTGCTAGATGAAGACCTAGACATGGAGGACAAAATTGCCTTGGAGATAAATGAGGATAGAGAGTATTGGATAGATAAGGTCAATAACCACTTAGAAAAGTTTCTTAACAAAGCCAACAGAGATAACTAGCTACTAAGGCACATGGCACATCACTATCAATCCAGAAACATGATATGTAACATCAAGCTCAAGCAGTTGGAAAACAAACTCAGAGAAAACCCTAAAAAGTAAAACTAAGAAGGAAAACTTGGAGATGCTTGCTGAAGCATCCATGAGAGCATGAAACAACTCATTTTTCACTTCATGACCAATTTTGTAGGTTTTCTAATCATTTTTGGTCTTTTGAGAATTTTGGTGCAAAATTTAGAAATTAGGTTAGTCACAGAAGGAACCACAATTTTTCCTTAGGGCTCCAAATGAAAACTCGCTTACATTTTTGGAAAGACCTCATATGAAAACCCATTTCATCAGATTTCTCAGAGAAGGCTGAAATTGTGAGAAAAAGAAGAAAAAGGGGTAAAAAATCATCATTTTGCCACTCTTTTTGACAATCGCTGCACTTCTGGAGACACCTTGGGAGAATAAGTGTTTCAAGGCCTTCCCATGGGTCATTTTCAAAAATTCAAGGTGTTATCGAAATTGGATAGGCAAGGTTAGTTGACCATTCTCTCAGATATAAATTTCGACTTCAGGAAGGAACCTTAAAGTGGGTTCAAAGTTAGCATTGCGCTTCTACAAATTTCTGAGTTTTTATTTTATTTTATTGTGTAATTTCGTAGTTTCTCAGCTTGACTTGGTCAAAGTCAAAACTCATGATGTAATTGTAGTAGTCCAAGGTTATATGATGTAGCAATGAATAGATAGACATGATAGGTTACTTGTATGGTTAATTAGGCCTCATAAAGGAAGCAAAATTAAAAACAAAGTCTAAGAGAAGAGTTTGTATTTGACCTTCTCATCGTCACCTGTTGGTTGAGAATCTTAGAAACAATTTCACCACCTAGGAATTTGAATCCTAAAGGTGGGGAAACTATTTGATTGAGTCTATATGTATCATTTCTCATTAAGAGAGAGGGGTTGGAGTTTTGTGGAGAAAGCTTGTACCTTATTTTATTTTACAGCTAATACAGGAGCAGTTTCAACTATATTTTAGGAATCCTTGTTCATTGAGTCTATGGTGTTGTTTTATTTTTCTATCAGTTTAAAATGCATAAATAATCTCTCTTTTCATGATTTATATTCTTCCTATGAATTTCCTTGTAGTTATATAGACAAAAATCTTATATCTAAGCTCTATTTATCTAGAAATCATGCTTATGTTTCTTTTCTTCTAAAACTAATGAATTCATGCTTTTACATGCTCATTATGTTTTCTTAAACTCTCAGGCCAATACTGCATTGAAAACACTTTAAGTTCACCATAGCACACTGATATCTAGCTCCTTTTTATACTTGTCACTACATACTTGAAGCCTAGACCTAATTAGCTGCTCTAAACCCTACTTCAACAAACAAAAAAACCCTATATTTAGAAATACTCAAAACAAAACTTGCATATCTAGCCTAAAACCTTTTTCTTTACAATTATTCATTGAAAAATCCTTTCATAGATCCCTCTCTAGTTTAGTAAGGTTAGCTACTGAACTGAAAGTGGTTTGAGGTTACCTCTTTCGATCTCCTTGTCAGCTTAGGAAATTGTAGGGGATAACAATACCCATATACCACATTGTACCTACCTTCACATGATATATACTTGATGAGGTGGTAGATAATTTCATTCCAAGGATATGGTAGACTTACTCTTCTGATCCAAATTGGATTCAACATAGCCTCTAGATCAAAAGTATTCAAATATAGGTGAAAGTGGGATAATGTTGAAATGCTCGTGAATACGAAGCGAATGGTGCAAACCACATGCAAATTAGAGTTCGGATGAGGAAATGGGATCCAGTTAAAGATTAGGCCAAAAAGTCAATGCCTACGTCAGCAGGATGGGTGGCAACCCAGGAAAAAGTCACAGGGTCTTGGTGATGTCAGCATAAAAGATGATGTGGTAGTCAACAATTGGTTCATACCATAGGTGATGGGGATCAAAGAACAAGGGAAGTGATTGTCTGATCAAAGAAGATCAATGCATATCACGTAGAAACGTGCAAGCATGTTATCTTGGAAATTAGACGCAATATAATTATGAAAAAGGAGCTAAACTCTTTGAGTTCCCATAGCAGAGCGGTAAATGGTTTATCATGTGCCCTCAAGGCATGAAGCGGTTTTAGACCAAGACCACACGATTCCACTCAATGCTTGACATGTAGCATCTCAAAAACCACTTTATCGTGTACCTTCGAGAATTATCAAACATGCAAGTTGGAGCGCAAGACCATGCGAAAGCCGTCAGATCCCACAGAATAGATCAACAGTGCAGGTTTTTTGGATCAGTTGAAGAGCTAGATGCAACAACTATTAGATGGTTTGTTCTCGAGATTAGTGCGAGGGAAAGGCTAGATGGTCGAGGTCCACCTTGTGCCCACTAGTCCTTTGGCTAATATGTTATTTTAAATGTAACATATTATTCTTTGATTAGTATAATTTGTAACTGTACGTGTTATATAAACACCATAACACAGAAAATTTGGTAGAGGAGTGTATTGAGAACCATTCTAGGGGGTATGGAGGTCAGAGTGACCAGTACGGTCGAGTGTATGCTTATTTCGACTCTAAGATTGGAGCGGAACATAGTGGTGAGATCCATTTTTTGTGTTTGAGACTTTGTTTTTGAGCTCACACCTATAACAGTGATTTGGAGACATAATAAAGAGGTTAGCACTGGAAGCTAGGACTAGGAGACATAGCCAAGAAGTCTGGTGAATGCCTTTATCAATTTTGGTTGTGTTGACGTGTTTTTATTATGTTTTATAATTGCTTAATTGTTTGTGTTATCCACAATATTTTCGATCCATTGCACTAAGTAATATAGACAGCTCCACACATAGTCTGTAATACCTTTATCAATTTCAGATCAAGTGGTATCAGAGCTTAAGATTTTTAAGGGTTGACAAGTTTGTGTTGAGATTTGAATGCTGACTAGGTTAAGGCTTGGATGAGGTGAAGGAGAAATTGTTCAAGCGAATCCAGAGATTGGAAGGGTCTTTTCACGAAGAAGGATGGTAGATGAAGCTCTACTTAGGTTAGAATCCCAGTTTTTGGATAGCTTCATGATGATACATGCCATGGTGGAAGTGATGTATCATGAGTTTAAAAAGGTTAGAGGTGAAGGCACTTCATCACCTAGACTAGAAAAAGAAGCAGATGAACCTTTTATTTTTGTTCCTCCAGAGAAAGATGACAAAGTAGATAAAGGAAAAGGAGGAATGCAACCTCCACCATCTCCTCCATCATCACCATCATCGTCATCAACATCATCTTCTTCTCATAAAACTAGTTCTTCTAAGAAGAAAAAAAAAAGAACTTCTTTGATCAAATTAGATGTAAAATTTGATTTTCCAATCAATGATGGAGAACTTAATGCATAAAATCTTGATAATTGGATTAGGAAAATTTATGTATAATGCAGGGTGCAAAAAATCGATTGAGAAAGGAAGAAGATCTAGCTGGCTAGCCTTCAACTTGGAGGAACCACACTAGTGTGGTGGTAAGGCAAGACACAAGCAAATCTTCAAAAAGATGCAAGCAATGATGAGTTGGAAAACATTACGTCAATTAAAGGGTCAAAGTGTATGGTGTTATACTCAGGAATTTCGCAAAAGAGATTTAACATTAGGCATATCATTGGACTCACTAGAGACATTGTTAAAATATATAGGTGGTCTTCATAGTTATTTGAAGCATACTATACTTATGTTTAATCCCACTAGCTTAGATGATGTGTCAGTCCGAGCAACTCATCTAGAGGCTAGAGGTAAAAATGTAAACCTAGATGTGGGAAATCATCCAAATCTTTTGAGAACAAGAAAAAAGAAAAAAAGAAACTGAAATGGAAGGAGAGGAAAACAAGCACTGTAATGAAGGATAAACCTTTATGCACTCATTGTATGAAGGAAGGACATGATGAGGCACACTACTGGTCTTTGCATCCAGAAGTGAAGCCTAAGAAGTTTGGGCGTAAAGAGCAAAAGAATGTTGTTGCTATTCAAAAGGACTTTGGGTTAGACTCAGGTGACAAAACAACAATTACAACCATAGGTATAAAAGGTTATCAACTCTAGAGAATGCAGAGATAAAGAAGCAAGTATAGGAGTTGCTCAATAAAGAGTTTATTAGACCAAGCACATCACCATGTGGATCACCAATTGTGTTGGTGCGAAATAAAGATGGTTCATGGAGAATGTGCATTGATTTTAGAGCATTAAATAAAATTACAATCTAGAATCATTATCCTCTTCCTCATATTGATGATTTATTAGATCAATTAAAAGATGTAGTTTACTTTTCTAAATTAGACTTGTGAAGTGGCTACCGTTAGATCAAAGTTGCAGAATAGGATGTATGGAAAACCGCTTTCAAAACAAAGAAAGGAATTTATGAGTGGTTGGTTATGCCTTTTGGCTTAACTAATGCTCCTGCTATGTTTATGCGAGTCATGAATGATGTATTTAGACCATTTATTGATGATTTTGTAATAGTGTATTTAAATGATATTCTTGTTTTTAATAGGACATGGGATGAACATGTAAAGCATGTAAAGTAGGTTTTAGATGTTTTAAAAAGAGAAAATCTCTATGTGAAGTTTTCAAAATGTGAATTTGGTAGGACATCTTTGAATTATTTGGGTTATATTGTAGGGGGTGGTGAATTGAAGATAAATCCCTCTAAGGTTGAAGTCATTGTGAACTAGCCTAAACCCAAATCTGCTACAAAAGTTAGAAGTTTCTTAGGGGTAGTGCAATATTGGAGAAAGTTTATTGCTAACTTTTTGTTGATTGCAGCTCCTTTACATGCTTTGACAAGTGTGAAATAGATGTTTTAGTGGGGAGACAAATAGCATAAAGCCTTCAACACCTTGAAAGAAAGGATCAGTACAATGCCAGTACTAGCACTGCCAGATCTTCAATATCCATTTGAGATCGAGACAGATACAAGTGACTATGCCATGGGGGCAGTGTTGATGCAGCACAGAAAGCCTATATGCTTTCATTCTGAGACATTACATCTGCAGTAGTTAACTATCCTACATATCGTAAAGAATTTTATGCATTAGTACAAAGTGTTAAAAAGTGGAAATGTTATATAATCAATAAAGAAACAATCATACACATAGATCATCAACCACTTCAATATTTACACTCACAAACTAAATTGCAACAATCAAGACATTACAAGTGGATGGGTTTTCTATAACAATTTCATCTTGTTATCAAATATAATAAGAGAATACATAATAAGGTTGCAGACATGTTATCAAGACCAATTACAAATTCATCCACTATAATTGAGCATAATTCAGTAATTCATGAGAGTTACATTGAACAATATGCTCAAGATACAGATTTTGAGGATGTATACACAACTTTAAGTCATGGAAAGCAGGTAGAAGAATTGGATTACTACATTAAGGAGAAACTCTTATATCATTTGGGAAAGTTATGCATTCCACAAATTGAAAGATTTAACATAATTTGAGAAGCACATACTTCTCTTATATCGGGTCATTTTGGTATAAGTAAAACAGTTGCACAATTGCAAAGGTTCTGTTATTGGCCACAAATGAATGAGACAATTTCTAGATATATTAAAGGATGTACTATGTGTGCTACAAGCAAGCCAAGTAATAGAAAATTAGGCTTGTATACTCCACTTCCAATTCCTTCTCATCCTTGGGAAAGTGTATCCATGGATTTTGTTGGGGGGTTGCCAAAGTCTAGAAAAAGTCATGATTATTTGTATTTAGTTGTGGATAGGTTCAGTAAAATGTGCATTTTGATACCATGTAATAAACAGGTCACAGTTGAAAAAACTGTAAAGTTGTTCTTTCAAAATGTATGGGTTCATTTTGGGTTACCCACTTCTATTGTATCTGATCAAGCTTCTCGATTTGTTGGGAAATTTCGGTCAAGTCTATGGGAGGTAATGGAAACAAAGTTAAAGAAGAGCACAACATTTCATCCACAAATAGATGGTCAAACATAAGTAGTCAATAGGAAAATGATACAGTTGCTTCGAGTATATTGCAGCAAGCATCCCAAACTTTGGGATGAGAATTTGTGTTATGTACAACATGCTTACAACTGTGCCAAACATTCTTTTACTTAGATATCTCCTTTTGAGACTTATTTTTGTTTTATAGCAAAGTCTCCCTTGGATTTTTTCTTTGGTAAAGACATAGTAGTTTATGGACATAGTGATGTGGACAAAGAAACCAAGTTCATTGAACAAATCCATGAAATTCACCAGGAAGTATAGGAACATCTGGAAAGAATTCAAGCCAAGTATAAGGCATGACATGACAAGCATAGAGTTGAGCATAGTTTTCAAGTTGGTGATCAAGTCTGGTTGTACATTAGCAAAGAAAGACTGCAAGGGGAAGGTAAAAAGTTGAAACCAATTAGATATGGTCCTTTCAAACTACTTGATAAAATTGGTGAAAATGCTTTCTGCCTAGATCTACTAGCTTATATGCAAATCTATTGAGTCATTAATGTTGAAAACTTGAGGTTGTATGAACCCTCATTGATTGAAGATCCCGAAGAGAAAGGTCAGTTGCCTTCCATTGAGGATTTGTTGCCTGAGTATCTCAATGAGTTACAAGAGGACACAGTTCTTGACAAAAGGGTAA
Source organism: Pinus taeda (assembly GCA_000404065.3). Taxonomy (NCBI): domain Eukaryota; kingdom Viridiplantae; phylum Streptophyta; class Pinopsida; order Pinales; family Pinaceae; genus Pinus; species Pinus taeda. Next base: position 53,376 of record APFE031026562.1, read on the forward strand.
GAACTTCATGATGAGGGGATGTTGAGTACCGACAAGTTGGACTCAAAGGTAAAAATCCACGTAAAGCATGATAGATAGAGATTGGAAAAGTGAAGAAAATTTATCCTCACTTACTCGATAGCTAAAACCAACTTTTGGTTGACCAAAAGCTTCTACTGGGTACGAGTGACCAAAATTTGATTCAGCATAGCCTCTAGATCAAAAGTCTTCAAACATAGGTGAAAGTGGAATAATGTTGAAATTATCATGAATATGAAGCTAATGGTGCAAACCACATGCAAATCTGAGTTCGAGTAAGGAAATGGGAGCCAATTAAAGATTAGGTTGAAAAGTCAATGCCTACGTCAGTAGGATAGGTGGCAACCCAGGAAAAAGTCACAGGGTATTGGTGATGTCAGCATAGATGATGATGTGGTAGTCAACGATTGGTTCATACCATAAGCGACAGGGATCCACAGACAAGGGTGGTGATCATCTGATCAAAGGAGATCAACGCATATCATGTCGAAACATGGAAGCATGTTATCTTGGAAAACGAATGTGATATATTATGAAAAAGGAGCTAAACTCTTTGAGTTTTGACAAGAGGGTGGTAAATGGTTTATCACATTCCCTCAAGGCATGAAGTAGTTTTAGACCAAGAGCATGTGATTCCACTCAGTGCTCAATACGTAGCATCTCGAAAACCACTTTACCATGTGCCTTCGGAGAATTAGCGAATGTGCTAGTTGGAGTGCAAGACTGTGCAACATCCGTCGAATCCCACAGGACAGATCAACGGTGCAGGTTGTTTAGATTAGTTGAAGAGTGGGATGTGACAACTATCAGATGGTTTGCTCTCGATATCAGCACCAGGGAAAGGCTAGACAGTTGGGATCCACCCCACTCCCACCATTCCTTTGGTTAATATGCTATTTTTAATGTAATGTATTATTCCTTGATTAGTATAATTTGTAACTGTACGTGTTATATAAACACCATAACATAGAAAAGTTGATAGAGGAGTGTATTGAGAACTATTCCATGGGATCTGGAGGTTAGAGTGACCAGTACGGTCGAGTGTATGCTCATTTAGACTCGAAGATTCGAGTGTAACATAGTGGTGAGATCCATTTTTCGTGTTTGAGACTCTTTTTTTGAGCTCACACCTATAACACTCATTTGAAGACATAATAAAGAGGTCAGCAGTAGAAGCTAGGACGATGAGATGTAGCCAGGAAGTTTGGTGAACTCCTTTATCAATTTTGGTTGTGTTGATGTGTTTTATTGTGTTCTATAATTGTTTAAGTGTGTGTGTTATTCACAATATTTTAAATCCATTTCAGTAAGTAATATAGATAACTCCACACATAGTCTATAATACCTTTATCAATTTCAGATCATCTTCTAACCCCATTTTTGTCTTCCATTTCCTCCTCTCCTTCCAAAAATATTTTTTCCTTTGCAATTCGGATGTTACCCTTATCTTCCTTTCTCCAAGGAAACCCTAAAGGAAGTGTGGTGATTCTCCCTATGATTTGAGGGGTGAGTTCTAGAAAGAGGCCCTTCACCATAGCAGTGGCATGGGTCATAGTTAGTGGTATGAGGGAGAGAGAAAATTCTCTGGCCAGTTCATCATCATATCCCCTCAATTTTTCAAAGAAACCCATCCAATTGTGCCTTGTGAATATCTCTACTACAGGAGGGTGCTGATGAATTCTCACTCTGTTGGTGGGTTCCCTCTTGTTAAATTCCCCTGCCATTTTTCTCTGATGGATGTGGAGGGTTGTATATGTCTAATAGCAAATTCTAGTGGGTGAGAGAGTTTATGTGAAAATTATTTGTACAGTTCCCATAAAATGCAATCTTTTCAACAAAATAGAAGGCTTTTCTATATTCCTTTTACTTGGAGAATGTGGAAAGGTATAGCTCTACGTCCTTGTCACTACCTAATGAAGCCAACCTCTGGTTTTTCCCTCTTAAATGCTCTCTGCCAATCCTGTAGAAGACTATTCTATATCCTATAGGATCCTATAGGTTTTCCTGTAGGATCCCGTAGGTGCTCTTGCGTTGAAGAAATGCTCACTTTCTTTCCTATAGATTACTTCAGGGGCCGAGAGCAACTTTTATTTGGTGTAGCCTAGATATTGCAAATGCCTCCTATGCATGGGAAACAACGTTTTATTTCCTCAAATGGGTGATTTGAGTGGGATGGTGTGCTGACAACCGAAGTACGAGTATTCATTTTTGGACCGTTGGTCCCACTACCACATCATCATTCTCCTTACCTCGTAATAAAATCCAACTTCGAGCATCCATAACTTAACCACTTTCGACCTCATCTCTTATTTATCCTGATTTGACTGCTATCATGTGTGTAATTAACTAACTGAATTCTCCTCATTGACTGACCGAAGGTGGCAAAGTTAATTGGCCACCTTCTACTTATAAAACTAACTCTTTCACAAATCTACATGTTTGATCATATTATGCTAACAGAGAGTTGAAGTGAGATACATACTTGTGGTGAGATGCCTTGATGTTGCTTGTTGGAGAGTGAAGTCCTTGTTGTGTATTTGTTGCATGTGTGTTTTTTTCTATTATTACTGTCCTCCTTTGATGTTTTTCTTTGATGCGAAGGTACTGGATGGTGATGTTGATGATCCTGCTACTATTGCTAAGCTCTGGAGGAGTTTGTTGAACTCTAGATCTCCATGCTGAAGCTGACTGCAACCTGTCATTTTTTTGTTTTGTGGGATAGGTTGCTACAAGATTTCCTACAGGATGTTCTATAGCTACCTCTCCCTCAAAAGTTTTTAATCATTCCTTCACTTTTGGGCATGAGGATGGTTTTCATGGGTAGAGAAGTGGTGTAGGAATTAGTGAATGAGAGGTATAGCCTTTAGGTGTTGTCCCCTTGTTCTTTGTCTCTATCCTCTTATCTATATATATATATTGAAAACTATAATTTTTTTTTTTTTTTTTTTTAAACCGACTTTATTGGATGAATGCAGGGGTGAACATGGGTGGAGAGAGACATGGTGATGAGATGGTGAAGTAGAAATTTATTTTTTGACATAATTAGGTCATCCCCTTGCTCTAGGGTTACTTTCCTTGGAATTACCAAGCCATTGTAATTCCTACAGAGTCATCCTGTAGGTTTTCAGGGAATCCTGTAGGTTTACAAGGAATCCTGTAGAAAACACAGAACCCTTGCAAACTAAGCTAGATGAGTTCAAAAATGAAGGGAATGATGGAATGATGAAGGATAAGGAATGGAGGAATGAAAACATGAACTATGTAGGTCCTTTTGATCCTCTCTTATTACTCTGATCCTCCTCGTCCTGACCTGCAAACAACATTTTGAAAGTTTTTTTTCTCTCTTTTTTTTGTTTTTTTCTTTTAAACAAATAGCACGCCTCTAAGAGGTTTTCATCCTAGCTTCTTGCCTAGGGTGCCTCAAAAGAGGTTTTCACCCAGAGATATAATTTTTTTTTGTTTTTGACACCATTGGGCCACCTCATGAGGTTTTCAACCCAATAGTGGGACTCAGGTGCCTCATGGAGGTTTTCACCTGAGTCTCCTTATTTTTTTCTTTTTCTTTTTCTTTTTTTCTTTTTTTAATGACTTCATGGGGTAGATTCTGATATTTTCTCCACCACCATTACTTTCTTGTTGATGCCATTAATGAATTCTTTCTTTGACAAGGGCTTCTTATATACCTTCAATCTATGCCCATTGACAAGTAAAGGAATAGCCTCTGCATCAATGGTTCTTATCTACATTGAACCATTATCATGACATTTCTCTATGATATAAGGCCCTAACCAAATACTCCTTAACTTGCCTTTAAAATATTTGTTTCTGGAATCATACAACAAAGCCCAATCACCTTCTTGATACACACCTTTTAGTTTAGGTAGAGAAGGGCACTTGTGTGTAGATTGGTTTTCTTCACAGATCGACCAGACTTCAATTAGATTCAATGGACATTCATTCCTATGGTGTGTCCCTGTGAATATAGGGCAGAAAATGGCTAAGGCTCTCTCTGATTCCTCCTTATTTCTCTTGATGTGCATAGTGTCCATCTATAGGGCATGTGTTTGCAGCATTTCACTCTTGAAATCTTCCAGCATATTTCCAATTTCACCTTTGATGGATGTATTGGAAGAGGATGGATTGTCCATTGGTTGACTACCCCTACACTTTTTCCTATCTACCCTAGAATGGTTCCTAAAGATAGTCATGATATCTTCATAGGGTAGTTGGTAGATGTCCCCTTTTGCTAGTAGGTTTAGGGTATCCAAAAGATCTTCCCTTAACCCTCTGAGCAGGAGTAGCTTCAGTGACTGAGGATCAAGTGTGCACCTGGCCCTTTTGTAGCTAACCTAGAATATTTCTTCATAATCCTCTAGGGATTCATCATGCCCTAAGGTCATCCTAAAAATTTCCTCTTTAGTGTCTTTGGACCTACAATAGTCTCGATACTTGTTGTTGAAGTCTTGTTTCATCAGAGCCCAAGTTGTGATGCTATCCCTAGGTAAACCCATGAACCAGTGCAAAGTTGTAGCCTTGAGAGTGGATGGGAATAGCTTCAACATATACTCGTCATTTGTCTAATCATAAGTTTTTCATATGATAGCAAAATCAAATAAGAAAGTGTCTGGATCTTTTGAGGTTAGGCAATGGAAATGAGGAAGAGCAGAGGGGCTTAAGTGTTCCATCTTGGTATCACCATTTGTTTCTTTGATGGGAAAGTCACCCTCAATTCCTTCTCTATCTCCTCTCTCATTTATAATTTCATCCATTAGGTTAGTTGGAATGTGTTCTTCTTCTTCTTCTGCCCCTTTAGGCTCTTCAAATATCTCTAGTTTTTCACCTAAGGGGTCCTCCAATTCACCGCCACCGAAGAAGAGGGAAGGTTGGCTATTTGAAGTGGTGCCTGTATTTGGTAGAGATTTCCCTAAGTTATCCCTATTCGTACGAGGCATGAAAGAAGTGTTTTTTTTTTGTCAAGCTTTGAGAATAATTACAAAATTGAAATCACAAACTGAATGGAAAGTAACTGACTGAATGAAAACTAATTGCTTGAATGAAATCTCACTTGCATAATGGAAAATAAAGCAAGCTAAATTAATTTTGCAGAAATGAAGCTAATAGAAGAATGTTAGAGATAAGAAATCGAATAAAGAAAGAAAAAATCTCATATTACTCAAACCCCTCCCCGACAATGGTGCCAAAAAGTGATGAGCACCAGTATTGCAGCAAGAATGTTGCAACTCCTGGGGCTACCAACTTTAATTTATCAACCTGGGGTTCGTACAAACTTGGAGGTGAGAGTGTTGTATACATAAGTAAATGTGATGCGTCCACTCATTGTCACTGCTAAGTTGGCGATAGACCACTAAGGTTTTTCAAACTCGACTTCTATTGATCCAGAAGAAGATTGATTACCAGTGAGGAAAAGGGAAATCTACACTAAAAGAAATCTTGTCTACTGCAGTAAGGAAAAGAATGAAAATCAAATGCTTAAACACACCATTCATCTAATCTAAATTCTAAGAGGCTTTACTTTAAGAGAATACTAATTTATCATATGTGTAATCCTATTTTCCTAGGCATGCAATTTGAAACATCAAACATTCTACTGTTGTGCATGTAAATGAACAAAATAACTATTTTTTCCTTTTTGTCCTTTTTTGTGTTAAAGTGTGAATGATAACTTCTTTTGGTGATGTCACAGGTGGGTTAGAGATGATGGTGGATGGACAGATGGATTGGGAGGAAAGTGGGGGTCCTTTCCTAGCTTCCTAGGTGCCTTTTTTGCAATTCGGCCTCAAAACAAGCCAATATAGGTCACCCTATAGGATGTCCTGATGTGTCCTACAGGATGTCCTAATGCTCCTACAAGATCCCTTGTATTCCTACAGGATACAACCGAGAGCAAGAGGAGGAATTTGGAAGGTTATTTAAGGCTTAGGGAAGGTGAATGGAGGGTTAAATGAGGCAAGGAAGTGCCTAGGACTCATTTAGAGCTCAAAATAGAGTTGTGAGATGGTTTGCTTGCTCAACAAGCTTGGGGAAGTATTCCTGTGGAATGATGAATTTGGTGAGGGATTTAGTGAAAGAAAGTGATAACCATGGATTTATGAGGTTAGGATGGGGTTGTTGATCATGAAATCTCTCAGTACTACTGAAACTCCTACACTACATCAATCATTGAAATTTATCCATAATTCATGTAAACAATAAGGATTTCAATTAACTAAGGAAAATGGAATTTCATGAGCTAGATGCCTATTTCATGCATGGGAAAACTTGCAGAATAATATGAAACCTTGATGAGATCCAATGTAAGACTAAATATAGCAGAAATGACAATTAAATCCTATTCTCAAAAACTAGTAAAATGTTGACCTAAGTAACATAAAAGCCTAAATTCCATGCAAAATCAGAATTTTGTCTTTTTTGGGCTGCATAGGAGTTCTTTCCTCAAACCATGGTCCCTTAAGAGAGGAGTGAGGCCAAATCCACCTACTAACATCTTTTTGATATTCCTTTATATTCCTAAGCTAATGCTGAAGCAATGCACAAATGGAAGCAAACTAATCAAATCCACAACTACTTGCAATGAAATGATGCTAAAGACAATTCAACCATTAATCCATAATCAACTAAGCATAAAAATACAAGAAGAGGAGGCTTTTCTGCTAGGGTTGGGCCCTAAACCAAGAGCTTTAGCCCTCTGATTCAACTCAGTGCTGGATCAAGGAAATGCTCGTTCTCATTATCAAAACAAAAAATTACATAACAATGTCTTCCACAAGTCTTAAACTCGAAAATTCCTAGTGTTTTTACAGCAAGAATTGAATCCTAATGAAGCTCTAGGCCTCATTATTTATACCACTAAATGCTCCAACAACTTCCTTAAATATAGGGAGGCTCAGCTCCTAAACTCTAGATGAATTGGCTCTTTAACTGTCATTGGCTTGGTTTCCTTTTGATCTTCATGACTTGGCTGCTTGTAACTCGGAGCTAGTGTTATTTGATGGAGGAATATTTGAATGAGTGAGGATTAAATGATGAGGATATATCCCCTACAATCTCTCCTCCTTGTCTCATTTGAGATTCAACCCTTAATTATCCAACATTTCAATGAATTTCTCTCAAAAACTTGCAATCAATGCACATTAGTCCACTAGGCATAACATATGACCTTTCCTCATCTCATTAAGCAAAATATAATAAAAATATATAAGAAATTATGAGAAGAGTTGATTTGAATAAGCTAGGAGGTGTATTAAGGTCCATAGTTACCCAATGATGAGGCGCTTCTTCAAGATTTCATGACAGTCTCTTTTTCCATGCAATCCCCTGCATCATATTGCCATAAACACACAAATGCCACTGCATAAATAAACATAACAATATACCAACTACCTTAACATGTTGTACCAAACACACTAATCTATAACTCAATACATACATATATAATCTCTCAAGGGACTCCAATTCCCTTGATAGATCCAACTATAACTGGAAACTAGCTAATATAGCCATCAAATACATGTTCATGAATATAGAACATATCAACATAATGTCAAACAAAATTAAGATTAAGAGGATTTCGTGTATGAAAATTGCTCATTTGTTTGGAATTTCGGTTTCCAAACATAACCAAAGATATTCTCAACCAATTCCTTTCTTTTAACTTTTACCCTATTGCAATTGATTCTTACTATGTACTATCAAATCACCCAACTGTTAGTTATATATAATAAATCAATTGTTACCTATCATGCTAATACCAAGCATGTTTCCCTGAAACTGTTCACACATGTCAATGACATGTTAAAAATATAAATACATCATGTCTATTAATTTGAAATCAACTTATACCAAGATTAACAACCATGTCATAATCAACAATCAACTGAAAATAGGTAATCATAGTGCTACAACTATCATGTACTCTGCACTCAAGTGCATATCAGCTACCTCACCACATAATGTGTTAGTACAATTATCTTAGAAGAAGATCATTCCTTCATGAAATCTTATAGACACATCTTCATAGCATATAGTTAATCAAACATTCAAACAACCTGTAAACATAACATGCTAGATAAACCAAGTAAATGACATAATCAAACTCATACCACAATGTGTCTCATGGGGCTATCACATCTGCATGAATCAGTCTAGGTTAACGTGACACAATATTACAAGTATATCTATTCATACCTAAATATCATAACCATAACCATCTACATAGGCCAATCTAGATTATAATGATACATATAACATCAAGATACTAGTTGTAATGAACATACTCATCCTACATATGACTACAATTCACATAACAATAAGTTAACTACCACACATGACTATCTAATGCATGTGCATGTGACCACACTTAAATAACATCTATCATGTGTATATCACCATAACAACAATAGATGATAGGCATGCATATAGTCACAAGGAATATAAAAACCATTAACCAACATACCTACATGACCAACATACAAAACTGTATGATGATCAAATCTTACACTGATATCCAAAGTTGCAACCTCACCATTTGATAATATACACTTACTTCTCTATCTCATCCAACATATCAACATCATATCTTATAAACAACATCATGATGAAATGACTACATACAATGACCTCACGATGCATATATAACACACAATGCATGCATAACCATAACCATAACATTGCATGAACAACAACATATAGACACTGACAAGAATAACAAATGTGTATACAACAAACATGCATTCATGACAAGATCATCCCAAAAACAACATCATCAACTTCTACATGACAACAAAACTATAACAATGACCATCACCATGCATACTCAACAAAAACATATACACCCTACATGCATGCATTACAATCACATTCCTCTCATCTAGTCCAAGGGTTGAACCATGCTCTAATACCACTCTGTGGTATCTGATATCACCCAAAGAGAATGGAAACCAGACATCACCCAAAGAGAACGAAACCTTCTCTGATACCACTTTGAAACACCCTCCTCCAAGATTTACCTAAGCTAACTTTCCCATTGGGCTAAACATGTGACAAAGAGTTAGTATGATATGATTCAAACCCCCATGTATAGTTAAGGAAGTGGACACACCAAAATTTAAACTAACCTTTCTCATGAGCTACAAGACCCCTAGGGACTAACCAACCGCTCTTGATGCCCAACCACCGAGTTAGATTTATTTTTTTGAGATAAACCCCTAGTCACTTGCATCATAAGCCCTCCAGGTGATTGAAACTCTCTAGTCGCTCCCACAACAAGGCATCCATGAGATTGTAGCCTTTTTTAAGTAGTTTTGTGCCAGTGACCCCGAATTTTGGGCAACGTTTTGAGGGCTAGGACTTAGGACTCTATCCAAAACTTGATGAAACTATTAGAAATGATAACTAACAAGAAGACAAGGCCTCTAATGTGAAACTTGAACAAGGACCTAACCAAACTCATCCTAACCATGACATGCCTTTTTTCACACACATCATAAATATGTAATTTACAGGTCATCTAAACACATCTGAACATAGGGACCTCATACTTATCTCATACTCGTTAAGAAGGTATGATACCCTCTCCCAATAGCTCCATTATGATCTATTAGGTCATACATTCATTAACATTTCATTTACTAATCAAACACGATGAGAGCCATAACCAAAGTCTATCCTAAACCATGCTTATAACCATCATGTAGCCAATAAAATAATGATAACACAACCGTTGAAACCACATAATAACAAGTGCATTTACACATGCACATACAAGGAAAAGAGTTCTTATTAAAATATGTAAAGGCCAACCAAGTCAGGGACTTCCATGTAACACTTGACCATATATTGGAATGAACCAAATATTTCTTTCAGCCAACCACCCATGTGCCATATCCAAGAATGAATGTGGGACTCAAAACAAAATTGACTAAGGCTTCCTTAAGCTTGATCTTATATCCTGCCAATACCAATCAAGGATTCATAGGACTAAAACCCTCATCTATACAACCATGCTTTACTGCAATCTCGCAAAGGGATTCGTTGGCACAAACAAGATACATACACTACTAGGATTGACCATAACCCCACCATATAATGGTCCATGGACCATTAGGCCCCTACAAGAATGGATGCCTCTAGATATTTCCACCTAAACTGTGAGAAATTTGTCTGTTTCCATCCTCTAGGTTTTATTGTATATCCCACCATTTACTAGTTAAGGATTCGTAGGCCCAAAGAGGGTACACACAACCAGGCTTTACTACAAGCCCACCTTTACCAGTCTAGGGATTCCTAGGCCTTGTGATGTTTCCTAAGACTACCCCACTCAGTTTTGAAACCATCCAACAATCTAGCTCAACCAAGTAAGGGAATCCCATCACACCATGTCTATCCATAAATGGCAAGGAAAGGCTAAAAACCATTGTCAAACCTAGAAAAACGCATGCCAATGACAATAAGAGAACCAAATACACACATGCATGTACCATTCATGCCAAAACTAGCAAGGAAATCATACATGCAACTCAATACTTGCAAGTAATCCCGTTGTAGCCGCTTGATCCAACTCTTCCTCGCTTGATCTTTTCTTCCATTTTTCTTTATTGTCCTTCCTTTTCCTTTCTTTCTTCTAAGGCTAAAGTGATCCAAGAATTATCTAAGTGTGTGAGAGTATGAGAGAGAGAGAATAGAGAGAGAGCTCCATCCAAAAAATGATAAATGTTTGTGAACTGATCCTAAAAAACCTTTTTATTAATTAGGCCTCTATTTACTTCAATTTCCATTATTTTTTCTTCATTTTCCTCCTCACATGCAACATGTGACATATCACCTTCAATTTCTCATAATTTCCATTATTTTCATAAATAAATGCCAATTAATGCCTCTTGCCTTTTTAAATCATTTTCCAATTTACCTTCGCCATAATAAACCAAATGGACATCTGCTAGGATATTTTTCCCACTATTCAGCTTGGAATACATGTTCCATGACCTTGGTCTTATTTTTCCTTTATTAACTTTATTACATGGATTTTTAACCTGAGGTTGTTATGGTCAAGAAGGTCATCAAATAGTGAATTAGGTAAATGTTCCTGACTATAACTTTGTTCAAAGCCTGATAATCAATGTGGAGTGTGTAGGTCCTATCCTTCTACTACAAGAGTATAATTTGGCTCCCATGGGGTGAGGAACTTAGTTTTATGTGCCCTCTTTATAGAAGCTCTTGGATATGTTGCTTGATTTCTTCATCTTCTAGAAGAGAGCAGTGATAGATTGGCCCATTCAGTAGATGTGCATTGTGGGTCAGATTGATTGAATTCTCGACTTTAGAGGGCAAAGGTACATCGATGTGTAAAGAATCCCTCGACCTTTAGACCCCTCAACACCATTAGAAGTTCCCTTAAGTCTGTTAAAGACCGCGTAAAACCTATGGATATGAAAGGTGTTTATATCATCCCTTGTTCCTGTGGTACCTCATACATCGGTGAAACTGGTCATTCCATTAACTAGAGGATTAAGGGACATGCTGCTGATATCAAGCACGGGAGGACCAAATCTTCAGCTTTGGCAAAACATGTAGAAAAGACCAAGCATCACATATGCATTGAGGAGGCTAGGGTTCTCGCTAAGATTCCTCATTTCCACCATTGTAAATTTAGGGAAGGAATTGAAATTAAGAGGTCTTCTAGTAATATTAATAGGGACGATGGCCGGAAAATTAGCAGCTATTGGATTCTCTCCCTCTCCTCTTAGTTTTCACCATCTTTTGCTTGGCCCCTTGGTTTTTTTTGTTGATTATTATTATTAGGGCTGATATTTTATTATCAATAATATAATTATGAACATTATTTTTAATTATACTATTGTCAAGAATCACTTTTTATTAAATGATAAACTTTATATATATATTATATATATTATATATATATATATAATCTTAATTATTAGTTTAATCTTTGATTTTTCATATATAGATTGTTTATATAATTTAATTTGTATTCTATATAATTAGAGTAAAACATATTATTAAATGTTTTATATATCGATTTAAATAACCATAGTATATATATATACTAGTATATATATATATATATATATATATATATATATAATTTATTAATATATTATATTTAAATGAAGATGGTTCAATAAAAAATATGAATAGTTATTATCTTTATTCTTTGATTATTTATATTCATAAATTTAAAAGCCATTACCCAAATATATAAAAAGAATCAAATTATTTCTAAAAACCCTAGTCATTTAGTTTTAATTCTTTAAACCTTAGATTAAACATAATTATTATATGTTATATTATCGATTTAAATAGCCATTATATATATATATATATATATATATATATATATATATATATAATTTATTAATATATTATTTTGAATATTTAAATTGAATATAGTTTCATAATTTTTTTTTTAGTTATTATTTATTATTATATTCATAAATTTAAAACCATTACCAAATATAGCCATTAAATAATATATATATTTAATAAAATAAACAATCAATAAATTAATAAAAGTTATCTAAATATTATTAAACATTCTCCTATCTCTTCCTCCGTGAAATACAGTTGTTATCTTCTAGCTGTTAGGTTGACCTGTCTCCCTTTTTAACCTTCTTCCTAGATCTGATTCTTCATCATGTCATGAAGATGAACCACACTCACTGGTTCCAAACGCATCGACCAAAATCTTCAATGTGATTTCTTTTGAAAAATTCTCTATACAGTATGATATGGATCACGGAAGCTTGAATTCAAATAAAGAGAGGATGTCTATGTACTATTCCTAGACCTTACACAATTTTATCTGCTGAATGGAGGAGCCTTGTAAGAAGGCCAAGGATGTGGCCATGATGTTCTCCTTACTTTGAGAGCGAATTTGGAAGAAGACAAATTTCCCATTATGGGAAATGATGTTATTGTATTGCATAACAAAGATCAAAGAAATGGGAATAGGTGGGGCTATCTATGGTATCTTGTATAGTTTTCTTTCAAAAGTAATAATAACACTATGATTTCTAGACTGATACATAACATGATGCTTCCATAAGTGTGGTTTTCCTAACGTAAAATTGCAAACATCAATGGGAGAAACATCATCCAATTCCTTATCTGTGAAAGGCTTAATGCTGTAGGGAAGGTCACAATGTTGGCTAACACAGATATCTCACCCTTGATGGAGCCGCTTGATGGTGTATGGTTGTGGGTGTGATATTGTAGGTTTTCCGAGTCAATTAATGACCTTTTCTGAGATGAGTTTCTTTTGAATCTCGCTATGGACAATGAAACACAAGGGGCCACCCTTCACCCACATTTGTGAGTGAGAGAGATGCTTACCTTGATCTAGACCTTTGGGCTCACTTTATTGGACCGTAGTGGTGGCAACAGTGGCAATGGGTTCCACATCAATGATCTATTTCCCTTTGTCTAAATCTAGTTTAGGGTCAAAAAATGCACCTGAATTTAAAGCCTTTAGCTTGGTCACTAGCAACTACTTTACACAAAATTCATCCATGTTATGAGTGGGGATATTATGGAATTCACTATCACTTTTAATAATACAAATTAGGTGAAAATACGATATATAATTGTCAGTTATTTGACTCATAGTCATTTACTATCCGACACATTAGAGATTTAATTTCCGTTGATGGGATTGTGTTCAATAGGTGACACTTTTTTTAGTGTCAAATGTTCAATGAGATAGACGTTGAATATCTGACGAGAAAGTAGGCCAAAATTGTTTTTATCATCTAACTCTTTGTAGTTGGATTGGAACCACCAAAATATATTAGATTTGTGATGGGATAAACATCGGATACCTACCGTCATAGAGGCCAAAAAATCTGATGCTTGGACGTCAGATATGCAACATGATATTTTTTTAGGATGATAGGATCTAATGGTTTGTTCCAATGGAATGGAGTTGAATGTCTAATTATGTTGCATAAGATAACAAAAATACCATAAGTCGGAGAAATGTGTTAAATGTTGGATTTTTGCCACCATAGAGGGAAAACATGTGATGCTTGGCCATCAGATATTTAACACCGCATTATTCCAGTCTAATGGGATTCAATGTTTTTTCCATAAAAATGGAATTCAATTTCGGATAATCTCGCATTATATAAACGACATTTTAATAGTTTAATGTGACATGTTATGGAACCGAATCAGTCATCCATCAGTGAAAAGTATGATATCTGACAGTTTGTTCCATTGGAAGGACGTTGGATATCGTATGGGTGCCAAAGCATTAAATAAAGATAAAATTTGATCCGGGGATTGATTGGTTTAGGAGGTGTTCACCTGTGCCTTTTTTAGATTGGCCATTTATTTCTTTTTGATTTGGAAACAAAATTTACTTATATCGCTACATTGAATTCCGCCAAATCAAAAGGAAGCATGAAATAAATTTGATAGAATTTAAATTTTAGGACCCCATGAGAGCTAATTTGAATGAAAATTTCCATGCGATAAAAAAGTGCAATTGTGATCTAATAGTGTTGGGGGTGGTAGGAGTGGGAGGGGTTATAATAAATTTCGATGGAGAATAGTGACAAAAATTCACTTGGGTCTTGGGATGGACAACAAATAACCAAGCAGAGGCCTTATCATTATAGCGAGGATTGAGAATAACTTTTTTCAAAGAAAACACAATGACTTGTAGTATTTGGAGATTCCTTGATCACAATTAATTTTTTTCATCATTCCAAGAGATTTCCAGAAAGATCAAAACCCTATTGAGGAACAAATTTGAATGCATATGGAAAAATTTGATTCTATTAGTCTTTACCATATAAAAAGGGAAACTAATCCAATTGCTGATGATCATGCTAATAAAGGACCAACCTTGGATGATGGTTTACTCTCCCTAGACAAAGACTCTCCCTACATATGTCACATCCCATGATAATTAAGTCGACATCAATTAGAGGTACAAATGCATTTAAGAGATTGAGCATGTGCATTGTTTGAAGAACCATAATCTTAATTAATGTAATAAACTTTAGATCTATCATAAGGCACTTGCAGGAGGATAGTTGGAGATTAATTTGGGTCCCTATTAAATTAATTCCATTGGAATTGCAAGTTGGTGTACCTTCAACAACAATTCATTTATCTACATGTGAAGCTAGGAGAATGGTGAGGGATATAGTGTAGAGATTTTGTGGTTTATCGATGCAAACACTATCAAGGGATATTAAATTGAAAGTGATGGATGATGGTGAAACTGGAGAATGATCTGGGTAGCATAAAATACACGTTCATCTCGTAAAATATGCAATAATTTATGTGAAAATATTTGTATTTTGTAGTATGGCCTCCCAAAGCATAGAGAGAAGAAGGGCTAGTAGTTTGGTTCATATTTCAAAATCATTGGAGGAAATTCTAGGTTTAATTATGAAGCTTAGGGAGCAATTCACCTTGGAGGCCTATTCACATTTCTCACTCCTTCATCGACAGATGGAGGATTTCTGAAAGGAAATGGAATGCCTCCAAATCATGGTGGCAACACTAACGAAGAAAGTGGACACTCTCAAACTTAAGGTGGATGTAATTGAAACTAAAGTGGAGTTGGTGACTATTGGTGTTTTGAAAGAAGTCTATGGACTTAGTGACCCCAAAATCTAGTGAAGGATTGAAGATTGGAGACCCCCGGGATCATATTATTGGAAATTTTACTGAGAAAAGAGATGATGCGATGGAGAACTAGCAAGCAGTTAGAGAAAAAGTGGAAAATGCAATAAGTGACCATGAAATATAGATTAGTTGAATGTTATGTTTTTTTGTTGAATTCTATGGAGTTTTTTGGCGAATATATAAGATAAATAATGTAAGAATATATTGTAGCTTCTACAACCACCCTCCAAATTTTTTCCCATGCTTTGATTTTGGAGCATTCCTTCTATCCACAGGAGCTTATCTTCTTCTGTCACCAAGTATTTATGGTATGTCAAAGACTTATATTTTTATGCTGTGCTTGTGACTATTTGTTTTGACCTTGATCTAAAATTTTGTAGCCATAAGAAAACTTCTGACTTGACCTTGCAGCATTGCTAGGCTTGCCTCTCGAAACTATGCTATCTTGGATGGAAGGCTAGCCTTTCCTACAAAAATTGTGCAGTCCTTCTTGGTAGGCTGTCCTTGAGCTTGATAACTATGTAGTTCTGGATGGCAGTCCAACCTTGATGATGGAAAATGTGCAAAGTATCCCTTGAGCTCAAAAACTGCACAATGCACTCAGTTAAGAAGTTTCCAAGTCCTCAGGAATTGTGCAATATTTCTTGGTAGTGGGCATGCAAGTTTCTTGAAAAAAGAAAAAAGTATCCCTAGAAAATAGGGATTCACAAATTAGTTTCCCGAAGGTGGCACACTTACTATTTTTGGAATTTTTCTACCAAGTATCACATTTTCCTTAATTTTAGGCATGCATGTCATAAACCTCAATTAGTCTAGATATATTTAATTTATACCCCTAGAGCTTATTTTTACATTTTATCTTGGAGCTCTAGCATTCTCAAGAATCCTTTGGTGGAGTTCGCAGTGCTTTATGGATGAGTTTTTCTTTTTTCGTCTTTTGCCACATTTTTCGTCGCTTTTTGCCATTTTGATTCTGCGATTATTTTTTCTCTTGTAGTTTTAATGTATATTATCTTGTTCAAGTGTTGATTAAATCTGTCATTTACCTTTCACAAGTAGCACATTAGTTTTCTTGTTTTTGGCTGTCAGTGGTCATCGTTGCAGCGGCTCTTCTTGCATACTTGTTTTTTCTTTAGCATTTTGACCTTCTACTCTTGTTTTCCACTAATCTATCCATAATCAATAAGATCTGCACATTAACATGCAACATCACTAAGATCTGCTTTTCTCCCACACTCTCACAGGGCAGATCTTCTCATCCCTTGGCTAGTTTTCAACTTGTCTAGCTAGACATTGCACAAGTCTGAGGCCCAATCTCTCTACTCGTCCTCTAAGACTATGCAATGCACAATACAGATTGACCCAACCATGCATTGCATAGTTCCGGGGCTCAGGCCTACTACCTTGGCCAATGTGATTGCATAATGCGTAGTCTCTCCCTGTTATAGCACCATTTACCACCCTTGGTAGATTCTATGCTCTGTGTTATGGCCTAGGATGACCCTTCCCTTCCAAACTTGGTCCAAATCATAAAAGATAATGTTTTAAATCCCATACATTGTTTTTTCCTATATAAAGAGTGTGTACACACGAGTCAGTCTATACCCAACCTGCGTATATATGTTAAAACATTAAAAATATATAATCTCCTTAAATTTAGGTGGATTTTATGGGTTTTACCTGTTACTCACCTACTGTAACCCATGGCCCAACTGTTTCCCAACTAAAACTCTAATTTGGACAAGTATAAATAGACCTCCATGGGAAAGCCTAAGGGAGGAAGAAAGATTATATATTGATATTATTGTTGATTACATCCCTAATCAGGTTTGAAGAAATCCTTATGCCTTCTACACTCCCAAGTCATAGGAAACCTCTGTTTCCTTGTTGATATGTCCTTCATCCCTTTATGACATCCTTGTGTATACCTATGGAAGAGGATTGATGAGGCCTGGGCAGGATGAATCCAAAGGATGGTTTAGCTTGCAGCCGGCGGAGACTCAGATTGTAGTTCTCTCATACTTTCTTTAGTTTACATCAATAAAGAGGCATTGTATTGTTCCTAAAGTTTATGATATCAATGCATTAATATATGTTATGATTTGCTTATGAAATATTATGTTAATTCTTATTTTCTTGCGTGCTTATATGACCTAACACCTATATCATGAACATGCTTTCTATTACTGTTGTTGTATATGCTTTTTTTGAATCAGTTGCAAGTTCTAATGCACTAGAAGAAGCAGAGGGTTTGGACCCTAAGGGAATGACCTCAAATGTAGGAACTTCGAGTAATATCTCGTCTTCCTACTTTAGTAATTTAAATATTATAACTGTCTATTTTCATGTCTCTATATGATGTATGCCCTCCGCTCTGTTGGGGTTCTCAACCCAAGACCCTAGGGTGATTTTACTTGTAACAGTTCCATAGTCTCCCTAGGATGGACTGTGCATTGTGCAATATTAGCCTCAAGCTACATCATTGGCTACTAAGACTGCACAATGTGCAGTTCTCACAGTCAATCTCCCTCCCTTCACTTCCAAGATTGCGTAATTTTCCTTGTCAATGGATATGGTTGTGCTTGATCGTGCTTTGTAAGTTGATTTGTTGATGCTAATTTATTTCTTCCATGAATACTTTTTTCCTCCCATAGGTATTGCAGGTGTTGAGCACTTCTCTTCATCAATCATTGTTGTCATGGCACCCAAGGCAACTACTTCAAAGGATACCATAGAGAGAAAAAATAGGGAGGAAGTTGAGAGTAGACCAGTTTAATTTCCAATATACTCAGACACTCAACTGTTTGTAGAAAAGGAATCTGATACCACATGGCATAAGGTGAATGATTTTTTCTCAGCACGAACCTTTAAAGAATATTTGGAAGACTGGAAAGTGTACATTAATGTTTAGAAGTCGAGGTTAGACAAGGTTGCATGCAGGTATCCAAAATTCCTATGTGTAGATGTTATTATCTGGATACTATCCCACATGGATCCAAAGACTATGAATCTTGGTAGTACTAGCAGACGGAGGCTTGCTTCTTTTCTGGCAGTAGATAATCATCTCATGTACCATTTTCCTAAGCCCAAATTGCTCATTGATTCATATTTTTATGTGAAAACCAGGTACTTGAGTACTAGGGAGATTGTTAAAGTTTGGGTGAAAGAGCTAATGAAGTTTTGTCAGACACTCACCAACACATACAAGACAAGATATCTTAAGAGGGCCTATCAGCTGTTGATCATCTTCTATTGTAGAATATATGGTTAGCAAAGCACCGAGACATTTCGTGGATGGTGGTATCTCTTATTGGACCATGTTGTGAATGAACATAAATGATTCAACTGGTCTGATTTGTTGGCTCAACAACTACATATCCATGTATCTAACTCCCTTAGTCCTCCTAAGGGTAGGAAAGCTATATTTTATATGTTTGCATATATACTAGATGGAATCTATGCACATAGAATGAAATGGACTTGGACACCATGGGAGCTTACCGTGTATGTTTATTGCAAGATGCTTTTGGAGTGTAGCCAAAGAGGAGTAATGGAGAAGCTAATTGATCACTTCCTCATTCCGCTATACAAGATGGTCTTTGAGGAAGAGCCAGCGTGGATGTGACATGGGGCAATGGAGGCAATATCATAGATTGGTTTTCCTCACAGGATGGAACTTTCCTAAGGGTGTTCGATGGGCATAAGTATCCACATATATTATCGAGGTATGCCACCAATAGGCTAGTCATGCAAGAAGTTGCATAGTATCTTTCCATAGGGTTTTCAACAGCTCTACATAGGAGGAAGAAAGCACCTTGTCCTATCCTTCCTTTGTAGATTAAATTGTATGAGATCAAGAATTTGAAAGTTACAAATACCGAAAGGAAGGCGATAGAGAAATTTTCATTCGATACTAAGGAATTCAATCCATATGATCTGAGGAGTATTTGCAAAGACCACTATGCGAGGATCAATTTTTAGTGGCTAAGGGAGACCTTCCACTGGATGAAGGAGGATGGATGTAGGAATTTTAAAAATGACTCCAAGTCTTGCGAGCCAGTTATTTTTGCAAGAAATTCAAAGGTTGCTTCACAGTGGGAAGGCACTCCTGAGGTAGCAACAGTAGAAGTGAGAAACCCAGTGTGCAAGAAGCGAAAGAGGAATTTTCTACATAATCTAGGGGGAGAACAAAGATGCAAGATGAAAGAATATCCAACCATTATGAGAGTGGCCATAGTAGTGGAGAAAAAGAGGAAACATAGGGTGTAGGAAGAAAAAGGAAAGAAAAGGGAAGAAGAGAATCAAAATCAAGTAAAAGAAGAAAGGCGAAGAGCAGAGGCAATAATAGAAGAAACAACAAAATGACAAGTTGAAGATCTAGAACAAAATCGAGAATCAAAGGAGGAGAGCAAAAAAATGTAGGACAAGGAGCTCAATTAAGAGATAGAGGAGTTGATCGAAATTCAAGGCATGGAGGAGATGGAGCCATAGAACCAAGATTTTGACCTAATTCCAAGTACACAACAGGTCACCTTTCAGTCTCCCTGTCCTCTAGCAGAGCAAGCTCCAAGCTAGGAAGAGGAAGTTGTTCCTCTCATTGATATTCTGATTATGGATATGTAAAATATGACTTATGAAGATATTTAGAAAAATATTGTGCAAGCAAGGAAGAAACATTTTTTGGACAACCTCGCATCTGTTGCATTCATTAGAGAAAGGGTGATCATGATCAACCCCAGAAAAGTCCAGGTGTCATTGATGCAGCCAACATGGCCTTCACAAGTGATTCTAAGTCAAACACAAAGTATTTGAGGCTGAGAAAAAACAACTAGTAAAAAACTTGCAGGCTACTAAGAAAGAGGTTGAACAACAAAAAAAGGTACATAATGTAACTTCTGCATAGGTCCATCTGGAAGAAATGAAGGCAACGATACTCAGTGAAGTATCGAAAATGGGAGAGACCAATGCAGAGACTTTATGAGGAGCTTGTTACCATGCATAATTTAGTTTTCCACTTGCATGGATTGTAGCAACAATGTAAACATTTTGCAAAAAATCTAAGGAATGTACAAGTTTCCATCGCTACCATGCATGAATGATCAGTGCAGTACAAAGGGGAGGCACTTGAATTGGGAAAGAAAACAAAGAAACAAGTAGATTTGTATAAATCAAGAGTTGAGGTACTGATCCAGAATAACAAAAAACTCACCTCATTCATTGGTATCATTCAGGCCTCGTATACACGATTATACAACAAACTAGACTTCTTGGTGAAGTCCCACAAAATCCCATCACTCAGTTCACTCACAAATATCAAGCATAAGAACTAGGCCCAAAAGGAGATAGATGAATAGTTGGAGCCATGTAGACACATTTCCACTAGAGATGATCTTGAGGTGAACATGAAAAATATTCACAAGTAAATTGGTGGTCTTGTCCAAATCAACACAATGTTGTTCCTGGTCAAGAAGGAAATAGAAATGGATTCCAAGTTAGTGTACCCAAATGCCATGGAGGCTAGAGTCTGCTTCCAACGTTACACTATCACACAATTTGGGCATATGATCACATAACATAAATCTTGGCACCACTATGTAGTCGATAAACATAATGTGGAATTTTCTGAGCTGGAGTTTCCACAAAATCAAGCTTAACTATTTTTTCTTATTAGGTTGTCTGGTTGGCTCTACCCAATTTTGTCTTATATGGGTATGAGTGTAAATTATAATATTATTTGTAATTTATTTGTAAATGGAATTCCGAGTGTCAATATTGGAATGTGAAGAATCAAAATGTAATATAATGAGTCATTTTTTAAAGAAGTTGAAGAGTCATTAGTGAAGTCCAAGAGTGACAAAGGGGAGTTCAAGAGTCACCCACTACTCTTATAAATATACCTTCGTAACTCATGTAAAATTATTTTAGGGAGCCAATATTTTTCCTAGGGAGAGGCTTAGAATCAAGAGCTTGGGATTTTGTGGGAGCCTTGGCTTAGCTATAACATAGTGTGACTATATTTCTTTGGGGGAGTAGGTGATGACTTCATGTTCCACTATTGCGGCTAATGGTCTGTCAATAGTATATGTATGGATGGAAATTTCACTTAATAAAATCTCAGAGTCCACACGTTTTGATGCATATGTTGTGAATATAGTAGGACTATTATAGTTGTGTTTGCAATGGCTTTATTTAACTTAGGCTTATGCTTATGAACTATTTTGCTTTCATTGTTATGAATCTTGTTGAATGTGTGCAATTATTCAATTCCATCATTATTAACTTCTGAACTATTTCACATATTAGTTTGTGATGTATTTATTCTTGTGTGTTCCTTTCAAGTTACGTAATATTATGAGCTTTTGAGGGACTCACCCATTTTCTCTTCATGTGTTAGAACCTCCATGCATTGCACTTGATTTTCCACAGAGTCACACACTTATTCCCACCAAAGTCACCATACATTACTCTATGCATTATTGTAGCCAAAGCACATAATTAAAACCCACTGCATCGAAAATCAGGCAGTATTCCATAAGGGAATCTTACACCAAGTGGAGTGAGATCTAATTGTGACTTTATATCAGGGAGATCCCTTGAATTATGGTGGGTCCATCACCGCCAATATTTCTGGTACTAGAAGTAGGGCTAGATGACAAGCTGAGCCCATGAAGTATATTTGAATCTTCCATGTCTTCAATGGATTCTTCCCAAATCATAACCCCAACATTGTTTTCTTGAACTAGAAATATGAAAGTGTCTGTGGGAATAATTCAGGACTTGTCCAATCTACAATTTGATGGGGAGGGTGGAACATTCATTCTCGAGCAAGCCACTCATTTTTTTTATTTTTTCACAAAAAAAATTATTTGCTGTGAGGATATTGTGCACATGTTTTTCATCCTCACATTTAAAGAACACGTAAAATAATGGTTTTACACATTACCAATTGCTTCCATTCAATCTTTTGAACATCTTGTCAAGGAGTTTTACCGGGCCTATAATAGGTATGATTACAAATCTATTTTCAAGAAAATCATGTGATTGTGAAAAGAACCTGATGAATCTCTTGATGATTTTCACAATCATTTCACTCATTTTGTTTTGAATTTTCTGAAGATGATATCGATTTGAATTTAATGAAAGAGAAATTTGAATTTCTTGTTCACATTTCAATGAATCTGCACGAATATGAATTTTTCAAAAATTATCCCAACATACCTCAATTATATAGCTTCTAGATATGCGATGAACGAAGTTATTGTTCCAAGTGACTATAACAACTCCATTTCCACAGGTTGAGGTGGGAAAACTTGAGAGTTGATCCATTGATTTACCACCATCTTCTCCAACCCCACATACTTAGAATTTCAGTGCCAGTTTGGAATGTGAATCTTATGTTTATGATGATGTGTTATCTCCTCATTATCCATCCATTGATTCCTTTGGTCCTCTCGATTTTGAGTTGTTTGGTTCATCCGTTTCAACTATTTCTGTTGGTGTTCATGAGGACCAATTTTAGGATGGAGTTAGTGTTGAGTAGCAAACCCATGATATCATTTAGGATGACTATGTGTGGGAGCCTATCTTTGAACAAGAGTCAACGATGAAGGTTCACTTTTCTCTTTCCATTCCTCTCCCTCATTGTCCTGACATATTCCAAGATTCTATCATTCCTATTGAATATTTTAAAGGATTAGTTTTTAATGATGTTATTTCTGATCAGGCTCAGAAATCATGGGATGCTAGTGTTATAACCAAATCAAGAGAGGAAAAATCTTCTCTTGTTGATCTTCAGAATCCATCATTTGATCATTATGATGAATTAGAGGGTGAAATTTCTTGTTTTCAATCTTCCCCTCTTTACGATTCATCAGATCATGAGGATGCCTCTATTTTTTATCTTGAACTTTTTTATCGTGGCTGTCATGATCTTTTCACTGATTCATCTAGTCACAACTTTGATTTTTTTGTTTTTGATATTTCTAAGACACCAGTTTTAGATGATCCATCTTCTAATGTTTTGGAACTTCCACAAGTTGTAGAGGCACTTCATCCCGCGTTTATGGTTATGTCAAGTTCTTATAGTCCTTAGGCTAGTTCCAATTATGATTAGAACAATGATGGATCTTTCAAGGTTCCTCATCACTTGTGTACAAAAATTGAAAATCAGTTGGTATCACATTTTACCCATCCTCCATCTGTTTTGCATGATCCTATCACACAATATTTGGAGGAGTCATACCTGGTGAGCTCTATTGCAAAACACAAGTTTTATTCTTTCTTTATGTTCAGCCAATTTTGAAGTTTGAAAGTTTGTTCTTGTGTGTCTTTGAGTCATAGTGTGTTTGAACAACATAATGCATCTGCAGAATGCCTTGCATTTTCTTTTCTTTCATATATTTCTACATGCATTTTCAAACATTGAATGTTATGGTATGCATTTCTTTATCTTTGTTTCTCATTGTTATTGCTGAATACCTTTCTTGATGTAAATTCCCTCACTTATATAGGCTAGCCAAGGTGTCGGTGGTTACATTGGAAGTTTCATTTTATGTAGGACTAGGCTATTCTTTGTTAGTGTAGGAGTAGGGGTAGTTTGCTGTTTTCTTTTGTTTGATTTACTTTCCATCTCACTCTCCTTGTTTCTTTCAGTTGTAGGATAGCTTCTGCATGATACTATGTTTGGTTTTCGAAGCAAGCATGGTAAGTATCACAAGGAGGTTGTGCTACTATCAATGCTTGGTTATTTGTTTATTCCCTCTCTTTGTGTGAATCTTGCATATTTTAGTTAATGATACCATGATGGAAAATACATTCTTTTTTGAAGAAAACCATAGTGAAGTCATGATGATTGAATCTATAACTAGTACGCCTATTCTAATCAATCCTTTATTTTCAGTTCCTTCTCAACTAAGTTGAGTAGAGGAAGGAGGGGAGGAAATATTAACAAGTATGTTAGAGGTGTATAAATACCCTTCTCCGAAGGGACAACCTCTTCTACTCTCAATAAGTCAGGATCCCTATTTTGCCTCATGAAATCAATAAGTTCTTATTCATATTTCTTCGAAAAAAAAGAAAAAAATGAAATAATGAAATAAATGCAAAAGAAGAGAAAGGCTTCATGTGCAAAGAGGTGAAGCAAGAAACTCCACCGAGGTAATGTCTAGGCTCACTGGCAATGGAGTAATGTTTTTGTTCCTGAAGTGAATCCATTGAGGTACTGTTGAGGCCTGCTGGTAGCGGAGAAACACCGAGATAAAAACTAAGGCACTGGCAATTACTTTTACTTTTGTATCTATATACTCCTCATACCCAATCGAAACAACTTAGTTTGAATTCGATTAGTTAAGTGTGCCACCGATGAAGAAAATGGTAGGGATTTTATATTTAACACAAGCTAAGTGAAGAAGCTATGGTGATCAATGAAATGAAAAATACTTCCTGAAGAGTTAGAGCTATTTTGCATGAGACAAGACCCATACAGAGAGCTAGAGTTCTACGATTGTGTGGCCAATTGTTGTAGCTGTTACAACCACAATCCAAAATTTTTCCCATGCTTTGGTTTTGCAACCTTCCTTCTATGCACATGATCTTATCTTCTACTTTCTTCAAGTATTCATGGTATGTCAAAGACTTATATTTTTATGTTGTGCTTGTCACTTTTTTTTGGACCTTGATTTGAGATTTTGCAGCCACAAGAAAATTTATGACTTAACCTTGTAACATTGATGGGCTTTCCTCCAGAATCTACATAATCTTGTAAGGAAATCTAGAATTTCCTCTGGAAATTATGAAATCCTTCTTGGTAGGCCAACCTTGAGCTTGAGAACTGTGTAGTTCTGGATGGCAACCCAACGTTGTTGATGGAAACTGCGTAAAGTATCCCTTGAGTTTAGAAACTACGCAATGCAATAAGTCAAGAAGTTTCCCAGTCCTCTGGAATTGCACAATCCTTGTTGGAAATATGCATGCAAGTTTCCCAAAAACAATAAAAAGCAAGAAATAAAAAAGAAAAAAAATCCCTAGAAAATGGGGATTCACTAATTAGTTTCCCGAAGGTTGCACACTTACTATTTTTGAAACTTTCCGCAAAATGTAGCTTTTTCCTTGATTTTAGACATGTGCATCATAAACTTCAACCAATATAGATATATTTAATTGACACCCCCCCTAGAGATAATTTGTATACTTTATCTTAGATCTATAACATTCCCAAGGAGATCAAGGAGATATCAATGCAAGAGTTTGTAGTGCTTTTTCGGGTGAGTTTGGCTTTTGTCATCTTTTGTTTCTTTTTCCCTCGCTTTTTGTCATTTGGTTTCTGCGAGTGTTGTTTATCTTGTTTATTTTCATGTTTTATGGAGTTTTATTGTATGCTATCTTGTTCAATTTTTTATTCAGTCTGTCATTCCCCTTTCACAAGTGTCACATTAGTTTTCTTATTTTTACCCGTCAATGGTCATCGTTGCGACGAATCTTCTTGCATGTTTGTTTTTCCTTTTGCATGTTCATATTCAATAATTTTTTTTCACTAATATATACATACTTAGTCATATATGCACTTTAACTTGCACCATCACTCAGATCTGTTTGTTTCCCACACTCTCATTGGGTAGATATGCTCACCCCTTGACTAGCTTTCACCTTGTCTAGGTGGGCACTGTGAAAGTATAACACTCAAGCTCTCATCTTGGAATATAAGACTATGTACTGTACAGTACAAGATGAACCTACTGAGCATTGTGCAATTCCAGGGGTCAGGCCTATGACCTTGGCTACTAAGACTACACAATGTAGCATCTCTCCCACAGTCTGCAAAGGCTAGGAAGTGCAATGTGAAATCTCTAGCCTCAAGTTGCATCAATGGCTACTAAGCATACACATTTCATAATTCCAATAGCATTCTCCCTCCCTTCACTTCTATAATTGCATAATTTTCCCAATCAGTGCATGTGGTTGTGCCTGATCTTGCTTTGTATGTTGATTTGCTGAAGCTAATTTATTGTCTACCATGAGTGGTTTTTCCTCCCACAATTATTAGAGATGTTGATAACTTCTATTCATTAGTCATTGTTGTCATGGAAACCAATAGAACTGCTTCAAAGGATATGACAGAGAGAAACACAAGGGAGGTAGTTGAGAGTACACCAGTTTACTTGTCAGTATACTTAGACACTCAACTATTTATAGAAAAGGAATCAGATATCACATGGTAGAAGGTGAATAAAATTCTCAACAAGAACCTTCAAAGTGGATATAGAAGATGAACATGTGTACATTAATGTCTAGAAGTTGGGGTTACATGTAGGTACCGAACATTGCCATGTGCATATCTTATTAGTTGGATACTATCCCACATGGATCCAAAGGCTATGACTCTTGGCAGTACCAGTGGAAAAAAATTACTTCTTTTCTGGAAACATAGTATCATCTCATGTACCATTTTTCTGAGCCATAATCACTTATAAATTCATATTTTTATGTGAAAACCAACTATTTGTGTAACAAGAAGATTGTTAAAGGTTGGGTAAAAGAGCCAACAAAGTCGTCTCACATGCATCAACACATACAAGAAAATAACTTTAAAGAGGTCCAGTATGTTGTTGATCATCTTATGTTGGAGAATCTATGGTCAGTAAAGCACTGAGACCTTTCCTGAAGGGTGTGATTTCTTATTGGGCTGGGTTGTGAATAAATATAAACCATTCAACGGTTAGATTTGTTGGCTCAACAACTGTGAATCCATGTATTTAATGCCCTTAGTCCTCCCAAGGGTGGTATATCTATATTTTATATGTCTTCATATCTACGAGATGCAATCTACGAACACAATGCATCCCCTAGCATGAACTAGACGTGAACACCACAGGAGCCTACCGTGTATGTTTATTGCAAGATGCTTATAGAGTGCAGCCATAGACAAGTAATGGAGAAGCTAACTTATCACTTCCTCATTCTTCTATACAAGATAATCTTTGGGGAAGAGCCACCTTGCATGTCACGTGGGGCAATGGAAGTAGTATCACAAATTGGTTTGACTCACCAGATGGGAATTTCCTCAAGGTGTTGACGAACAAAAGTCTTCGCGTATTTTACTGAGGTATGCCACAAATAAGATAGTCATGCAAGAAGCCAGATATCATCTCTCCACAAGGTTGTCAACAACTCTACATAGAAAGAAGAAAGAACCTTGGCTTATCCTTCTTTCGCAAATTGGATTGTACGAGATCATGAACTTGAAAGTTGCAGATACCAAAGGGAAGGTGATAGAGAAATTGGCATTCGATACTTGGGACTTCATCCATATGATCTGAGTATTTGAAAATACCACTGTGAAAGGATCCAATTTCAGTGGCTAAGCAAGACCTTTCACTGGACGGAGGAGGATGGATTGAGAAATTGTTACAATGCCTCCAAGTCCCATGAGCTGATCTTTTTTGCAAGAACTTCATAGGTTGCTCCACATCAGGAAGGAACTCTTGAGGAAACATTAGTAGAAGTCTGCAACCCAGCGTGCGAGAAGGGAAAGTGAAGGTTGTGCACAGTCCAGGGGGAGAACGAAAGCACAAGATGAAAGAAGATCGAACAATTATGATAGTGGCTATAGTAGCAAAGAAGAAGAGGAAACAAAGGATGAAGGAAGAAGAATGGAAGCAGAGGGAAGAACATGAGAAAATAATGAAAGAAGAAGAAGAGAAGAAGAAGCAAGAAAAAAGGAAAGGTAATGAGTGGAGGCAATAACAAGAGAAATAATGCAAAGACATGCTGAAGAGCTAGAAAAAAATTGACAATTAGAGGAGAAGAGAAAACAGATATAAGACAAGGATCTCACTCAAGATTGAGATGATTTTATTAAAATTAAATCCATGGAGGAGACAGATCCACAGAACCAAGATGTCGACCTGATGCCAAGTACACAACAGGTCAATATTGAGTCTTCCCATCCTCGAGTAGAGCAAGCTATAAGCGAGCAAGAGGAAATTGTTCCTCTTGATGATGGTCTGATTATGGATATATACAATATGAATTTGACGAGCTCCAAAAAAATATTGTACAAGAGAGGAAGAAACCTTTAACGACCTCACATCTCTTGCATTCATCAGATAAAGGGTGACCATGATTGACACCAAAATAAATCCAGGTTCCGTTCCCATAGCTAACTTATTCTTCGCTCGAGCTTTGAATTCAAACATAGATTATTTCATGGCCGAGAACAAACAACTGTCAAAGAACTTATAGTATTATAGGAAAGAGGTTGAACAACTCTAAATAGAGGTACAAAATGCAACTTCCCCACATGTCCATCTAGAAGAACTGAAGGTAGTTATACTTGTTCAAGCATCGACAATGGGAGAGACCATGCAGAGTCTTTATGAGGAGCTTGTTATTGTGCATAAGGTAGTTGTCCACTTGCATGGATTGCAATAGTAGTGTAAATATTTTTTCAAAACTCTCAAGAATGTACAAGCTTCCATTGTTATCGTGCATGAATGGTCAATGCAATACAAAGGGGCATCACTTGAATTGGGAAAAAAAAATAAACATGTAGAGATGGAGAAAGAAAGAGTTCAGATACTGATCAAGAATAAAAAATAGCTTGCCTCATTCATTGTTAGTGTTCAGGCCTCATATGCATGGTAATACAATAGCCTGGACTTCTTGGTGAAGTCTCGCAGGATCCCGTTATTCAGTTCATTCACAAAGATCAAGTGTAAGAACCAGGTTAGGTAGGAGTTAGATGAATACTTGGAGCAGTGAAGACATATCACCACTAGAGAAGATCTTAAGGTTAATAGGAAAAATATGCACAAGTACATTGGTGGCCCTATCGAAGTCAACACAATGTTTCTCCTACTCAAGATGGAAATAGGAACTAGTTCCAAGTCAGTGTACCCAAATTCCATGGAGGCTAGAGTCCACTTCTAGCCTAACACCATAACATATTTTAGGGATATCATTGCATAGTACAAAGCTTCGCATCACTATGTAGTCGTGAAGCATCAAGTGGAAGTTTCTGAAATGGAGTTTCCCCAAACTCAAGCTTAATTGTTTGGTCTTATTAGGCTATCTAGTTGGCTCTACCCAATTTTTCCTTATATGGTTACGAGTGTAAATGGTAATATTATTTGTAATTAATTTTTAAGTGGATTTATAGGTGTGAATATTGGAATGTGTAGAGTCATAATGTAATGTAAAGAATAATTTTGTAAAGAAGTTGAAGATTCATGAGGGAAGTCCACAACTCACAAAAGGGACTTGAGGAGTCACCCCATGTTGTTATAAATATACCCTCATAACTCATGTAAAAGGATTTTGGGGATCCAAGCTTTTTCCTAGGCTGAGGCTTAGAATCATGAGCTCGGGAGTTTGTGAGAGCCTTGGGTTCTCTGTAACATAGATGGAGTATCTTTCTTTGGAGGAGTAGGTGATGACTTCATGTTCCACTATTGGGGCTAGTGGTTCGTCAATGGTATATGTATGAATGGAAATTTCACTTAATAAAATCTCAGAGCCAACATGTTTTCATGCATATGTTGTGAATATAGTAGTACTATTATTTTATGTTTGCAATGTATGTTATTTAACTTACGCTTATGCTTATGACCTATTTAGTTTGCATTGGTACAAATCTTGTTGAATGTGTATTGTTGTTTAATTCCATCATTGTTAACTTGTGAACTATTTTGCAGATTAGCTTGTGATGCATTTATGCTCACGTGCTCCTTTCAAGATGCATACTATTATAGGCTTCTAAGGCACTCACCAATTTTCCCTTCATGTGTTAGAAACTCCATGCATTACACTTGACTTTCCTGAGATTCACACACTTATTCCTGCCAAGGTCACCATACATCACTCTATGCATTATTGCAGCCAAGGCACATCATTAAAACCCAATGCATTGGAAACTAGGACATATTTCATATGGGACTCCTACACAAAATGGTGCGAGGTTTAATTGGGACATTATCTTGAGGAGATCCCATAAATGTTGGTGTGCCCAACACCATCAACATAATCCTTGCATGGAAAAGACCAGGTAGAATCAGAATGCTTTGTGTATATTCTTGGTCTATGGTAGAAGAAGAAATATCTCTATATGTAAAGGTTTTGGCTCGTTCTCCTATTGAATAAATATAATATAACTATTTCTTAAAAAACAATTGTGATCTAATAGTGTTATTCCATGCATGGGATGTGTTGTATCCATTTTTTATTTTTCGTTTCAAAAAGAAAAATACAATATATCTATATATATATATATGTGTGTGTGTGTGTGTGTGTATGTATATATATAAGGTTGTATAGCAGCTCATATAGCCAAAGTATGATTAAAATCCTTCACAAAATATTTATGCTATATATTTAGAGTAGCCTAAAATTTAAGGCCTATAAAGTGGAGCATTGTTATATGAATAAATTAAAGGGTGGGCCATCCCACACTGATGGAGGATTAAATGGTGTGCATGTTTCAAGCATATCATTGTGATTTTGGACTAAGATGTGTCCATATGCAAAATCGACGGTATAAAGAAATGGGAGTTTATGTCGAGAGGATCCCTCGAGATTTTCCATCTCAAAAAAACTATTTGGGATATCTATGGCTCAAATATTTCCCACTACCAATCAAAAGAAAAACTCTTACCAACATAGAAGCCCTTGAGGGTGGAATAGGGTTTTTGTTGAAACCATTCAAGATGGGAGGTGAGCATGTAGCAAGCGAGCCAACTCACCCACATCACATCATCCTCCGCTTCCGCGCCACCTTTGAAAACAATCATTTCATACTATTTTGTCTATCTCCTCATCATTTTCATTCTCCCAGGTACCCTAGTGATTGATACCTTTGATGTAGCCTTGATGAGCCTCAATATTGCAACAAGAATGTTAGAGCTCCCAAGGCTACCAGCATAAATTATCAACCCAGGGTTTGTACAAACTTAAGAGGTGTCAGAACTATATGTGAAACATGCAATGTGTCCTTATTTCATTGATTTAATGCAATGAAGTGAATATCACAAAATCAAACACTAGCCTAATTGTAGAATGTAAAAGTTGCATTGAAAAGGAAACCTACTCTATGGAATGGAAATAATAGTGTTTGAAATAGAAACCCTAACTTAATAATAAATAAATTAAACTATATACATGCACGTAGGAAAGAGAATGTAATCAATCATTGCATTATAGATATTTTATATTCATGTACAAAGTTCGTTAGAGACTTCATGAGGAAATCAAGGAAATCATTATTGTGCTATCCAATTCATAAATATGTTGATTAACCCAAATTGTTGAGATGTGTTATAGGGGTAAAAAGGAAAGTCCTAAGTGGTATTTGGTATTCCTCAATCATGGATTTAGATCCTGGGGGTCATATCGAAACCTAAGAGACAAAAACCAAGCTTTTGGAGCAGATCTTGTCAAGTTTACAAGTGCTACAAGACTGCTACATGACTGCTATAGGAGTGAGATAACTTGTCGAATTCCCAAGTAAATAAAATGAAAATGAGATGGGTTTATTTATTTATTTATTAAGTATGATTTCCTAGTACCCTATTCCAAGTTGAATCTCTCTAAAATACCCCTGTTAACATGTGCTAAAAAATATCAAATAAGTACTACTCTAAAAAACAGAAATGCAAGAACTAGGGAGCTAGTTAACCTACGAAATTCCTATCCTAACCAGGTGAAAATTATATGGGGTGAATTTTTTTATGAAAATTATTTTTCTTATGACCCAATACAATTGCAATAAACTCAAATGAATCTCATTAACATGTTCTAAAAAATAATAGAAAAAATCTACTATTTTGCGACACGGGACTTCCAGAAATCCTAGATTTGTGAACTAGTAAACCAATCCAAGTAGCTCAATGATGAATATGAATTTTC
This sequence comes from Pinus taeda, assembly GCA_000404065.3. Lineage (NCBI taxonomy): Eukaryota > Viridiplantae > Streptophyta > Pinopsida > Pinales > Pinaceae > Pinus > Pinus taeda. The sequence goes on from APFE031026562.1 coordinate 85,965, forward strand.
AAAGATGTTATAAGGATGAACCACACTTGTGACTCTATAAATAACCTAAAAAAAAACTCACTTCAAACATTTGACAAGTATGACCTACAATAAAAGAAGCATGAATAGTAAATGCAAAAATAAGAGATGCAAGTGAAAAAGGCATTCAAAGGAAATAAATTAACTATGAAAGAGGGATCTGAGGCCCCTGGGATAGCCAAGACCAAGGAAACCCAAATTCCTATGAAGGAAGCCAAGCTTTAGAAGCTAAAAATGGCACCAAACTTCATTATTTGAATCAATCCAAGTACATCCTTGTTAGAAATGAAAGTGGAGCTACTGAATAACATGTTTTCTCCACAAGAAGACTAAAAAATACATGCCCCTAGAGGAAAATTCCAATTCATACTTATGCATAGTTATGAGGAAGCATTCTCCTTGATAGGAGGCAAATTTCCCTCCAAAATCCCTCAAAAAGTGGATTTGGTTCCCAACACTAGGAATGTTCATAAAATGATAGGAAACACATTCCTAGATTTTATCAATCAGTGGAGCTCCAAAATTTTTCAATAATTCCATGATATTTTTTTCATTTATTATCCAATATTGTTTCGATTTTTGGAAGGGAGAAATTCCATATATTATCTACTTCAAAATTTGTAACACTGTCCTCCCACATCTACCCAAGAAACTGACCAACTAGGGTAAACATGTGACGGGAGGCCATTATGATATGATTCGACCTCATAAGTCATGTTAACGAAGTGGAACCATTAGAAACACATTATATGGGCATTCAACATCAGCTTCAGGACCCTCAAGAATTGCTACAACACTTCAGACAACTTGCACTTGGGTCCCACTGAACTTTTGGACAACATAAGCCTCAATCACTCTCATGCTATCGGCATGAAAATGTCAAGAAACCCATATTCACTCTCACATGCTTTCCTTCCAATGTTAAGAGATTAAATTTTCTAGTGTTATGTCAGTGTCTCCGATATTTGAGCCACTTTTTCAAGCCTAGATCCCATGTCACTGCCTATAATTGAGCCATCTCTTCATAACAATAAAATAACATGGAAATTATAGTACTAAAGAAAATAGTTGTTTAAGACCTTGACTGGACCCCTATTAGCCATGACAGACATTTCGTCGAACATATCATGAATATGTAAAGTATAGGTGTAAATAATAGATTTGAACATAGGGGTCTCATACTTATCTGAGATTCGCCATGAAACATTGATGCCTCAACACATTAACTCCCATTCCATCCATTAGCTCATAGATAAATTTCTCAGTAAAAACATGATAAGGTTCATACATAGATGTTGTCATAAAGCATATACATAGCCAACAAAATAGGGAAAAGAATACCAATGAAATCACCGCTATGTAAACCTCATATAATCCAGTATAATACTCATAGGAATACAAGGAGAAATAACCTCTTATTGATGATGCAAAATGTAACCAGGGATGGGACTTCCACATTCGACCCTACTGTAGAATGACTGAGCCAAATCTCTCTTTAGTCATTCACCACCGTGCCATATTCTAGGAATGAATGTGGGATCTCATAGAACACATCAATCATAAATCATCCAAGAATTCTAGACTCCATCCAACTCAATCCTTCAAACAATGATTCCACCTCACTTTCGAACATCACAAAACCATCATTAGATTGGCCTCTATCCCAACCATCCAGGGCTGAGGAGAATTTGTTCCAACCCAAATTCCATGACTAGTAACTCAATCCACAGTAGCCGCCGAGATCCAAAGCATTTATCCAACCAAGGCTCCAAGACTAGTAACTCAACCCACTGTTGTTGCCTGGCTCATGAGATTTTTTCCAACCAATGCTGTAAGACTAGTAACTAAACCCACTAAGGGTTTTAGAGAATTTGTCCAACTAAAGCTATGATACTAGTAACTCAACCCAAGTTGTTACAGACCTTCCAAAGCGTTTTTCCAACCAAGGCTCCAATATTGATAACTCAACCTAAGCCTTTACAGGCCTTCGAGAGCATTTGTCAACCAAGACTCCAGGAACTAATAACTCAACCCAAGATAGAGGAAACATGAGAACCAACAAAAACAAAGTTATGAAAATAAACCCACAATCACCATGGTTATCCAGTAAATGGTAAGGCTTGGAAATCCACTACCAATCTAGGCAAACGTCCATGCCAATGATAGATCATGACTAAGAATCCACATGCATATGCCATCCATGCCAAAACCAGTGAAGAAATCATACATGCAACTTGGTACCTGCAAGAAAATCCAATGTAGTAGCTGATCCCAATGCCTTCTTATGCTTTCCTTCTCTTCCTTTGCCTTCTTTCTCAAAAAATCCAAGTATGCCACACCCACCAAGAGTGCTTCAAGAAAACTATAAGTCTCCAAGAGTATGAGAGAAAGAGAGAATAGAAGAGAGCTCCACCAAAACTTTTCCAAAAGCTAACCCATTGATCCTCATAAGCCTTTTCTTAATGAGGTCACTATTTTCCTCATTTTCCATTATTTTCCTTCAATTTCCTCCTCACATGAAACCTATGACCTTTCACCTCCTTTTCATCCTAATTTCCATTATTTTCATAAATAAATGTGCCAAAAATGACTTTTTTCCTTTCCAAAGCCTTAGCCATTTCCTTTGCCAATTTCCTTATCCATTAAACTAGTGAACACCCACACTAGGATTTCTTTCCCACCATTAAGCTTGGAATATGTCTCCCATCAACCGTGGCCTTATATATTTTTACATGGATTTTTAACCAGGGCTGTTACAGAACCCTCCCTCCTGAGGAACATCGTCCTTGGTGTTCAACACCACCTATAACCAACAAGAATGTTGAAAACAAAACATACTAACCATGTAGCTTTATAACATAGCTCATAACATTATTTACAATGACCATTGTTGAAACATGACAAACATACCATTTACTCTAGCTTTGTAACACAACTTATTATAGTATTTAGAATAATAACAACATATTCTCATGCACATTTGTTTCACCCAACAAATAATCATGTTATATTTAGAGCTTTATAAACAATCCCGATACAATATTTACAATGATATACAACTATACACATATGAACATTTTATCAACCAACAAATAAAAGGATATAATGCCTGCATCCGTAGCAAGGGAATCCAAAGGCTCACACCTCCATCCCAAAAGTAATTCTAAGACTCACCTCCTTCCCAACAAGTTCATAATCCATTGTACAATCAAATTTGCATCCAATGTCCAGCACCATAATCTAGTGGCACTTGTCCTCTCAGTGAATAGTTACCAACTCATTGTTCCAAGGTGCACACCCAATGTGCATCTGGTTCCATCTAGTATTGATAATGACCAAAACAAATCCATTCCTAGTCTTCCCTTCTCTATTACACAGTCCCTCGAGAAACCTGGTCACCCCTTTCGTGCACTCACTCACCTTCCAAGTTCTGTTGGCACCTGCATCTTAGGCAGTCCATCCCTTGGCAAGGCTTCCTCACATCAGAAGATACAAAAATCAAGGCATATCTCTACCTTAAAACCATCATACTACTCATAGCATGCTCATGGAAATCAATTGACACTATTGGGTAGCAATGTCGCATAATGAACCTGCTCTTAATTGCTTTACCAACATATTGTTTCATGTTCCAATTTCTTTCACTATTGTTGCTAATTCTTGTAGTCAATTTCGGCCACTCAATCAAGCACATTCATACATTCCTAATCCAAGAACATAATTTCCATTAGATTCAAAATAAATTGAAATAACTTAATGACATACCTCATTGGTGGCTCATCAATAAGGTACACTTGCAATCCTATTTACTTCTAATACTTGTCCTTCATCTATCCTTACTTCTGCCTTTGTTCTTTCTGTGCACACACTAGATCGATTGCAACACCTGACAACACTTAGTGCCTTCTCCTCAACCATGTCCACACACACATAGTCTACATCACACACATACAACCACACATGGCATACCACACCATGAAATACATGCATCTACACCTGACATACAACACATACACCTACACCCAGTGTACAACATAACACAGTACATACACTTGCACCCGGTCTACAACAAAACACAACATGCATACGTACACAATGTACATCACAAGACATGCATCCACACACAACGTGTGACACCATAAATGCATACACATACACCTGATATACAATACAACTCATAAATTTATACTCAATGTATAATGCCACACAATAAATTTACCTACACCTCACGTACAACACAAAAAATACATGTACTAGACATAGTACAACACAATGAGTACACATGTCACGATACCACAACTGAACAATACACATACATAGTACCACATGTACACAACACAACATGTAAGACACACACACAAAACCACATGTACACTAGTACCATATGTACAACATGTACACAATACCACCTGTACAAAGCACCACCTGCACAACGTGTGCTTAGGACCACATGTACATGGAAACACCTGCACAATGTGTACACAATGTCACATGTACATTTTACCACCTATACAACATGTACAAAATACCACATGTACATAGTACCACATGCACCACATGTACATAGCACCACATGCACGACATACAAAACACCACCTGCACATAGTGCCACTTGTACCACATGTACACAACACCACATGCTCAAAACACCACTTGTACAATCCTGCACACAACACCACATACACATAGCAACATATGTACATATGCAGTAGCATACATAACACTTCATATCCAACATACACACAACACCATATGCACACAATATCGCATATCCATCACGTACATACCGCCATCTATACCCAACACTGCATATGCAACATTCACACAACACTATCCGTACGACCCTATACATAACATTGCATAACAAACATGTACACACACTATTTATACACATCATCACATTTGCACAACATCACAGATGCAACATGTACAACATATGCACAATAATAGTACCACACATCAAAACCATATTGCCTCTACCAGGTAAAATTGCTTCTAGTGTCTCTCTACCATCCATGCTTATCCTATCATGCAACATACCACATGAATTTCATTATGTTGATGTATCCCTTGGTATAACTTGTGAACTCATAACCAGATGATACTGACCTTGTAGACATGTTAGGCTACTTTTCCCAATTGATTCCTCATGAACCAGGAATCTCTTCATGCCATTTACTTGCATAAGAAATCATTCCTCCACATGAACTATCCTTGGCAACCCTATCAAATAGTGAAATAGATACATACATAGATACATATATAATCGTTAGCATAAAACAATCATTATTGTGTTAGACAATGACATACATACATACATACATACATACATATATAAACATCAGCATAATCATCATCATAACATAATTACCAGATAACATAAGATCTAGGTTAAGAGAACTTCCTTACTTGTACACATCATGCACAACATTGAGAATCATCGTTCCCAACTTGGTCAAACCATCTGAAACCTCAAGTCCATTTACTTTACCTTTTCTAGTTAGCCTTCTCATGTTTGTACTGCCACCGTCCATTTACTATAATGGACCCACCCAGTCCTATAGAATGTCATAGTCTTACCTTCCGCTATGCTTACTCATGCACTAAGCTTCATCTAAATCTTACATTAACTTTCGAGTACCACACAACTCTTCCCGAGCTCCCTTAAATTTCCTCTTTCTCAACCAACTCCCAAGATTCAAAACTTAAAATGCAAGCACAAGAAAAAAACAAGAAGAAAACCATGAAAACCAAAATCAACATGACTCCACAAACAAAGTGGTATGGCCATACACTAGACACAAACAAAGCTTCCAATCAAGCACAATAAATCACAAAAGACCAGAAAGAACAAGGCTAACAACAAACGCCATGACTTAATCCCCATTGTTCCCAATGCTTCTAATGAAAGTTCAACTTGGGCCTTCTTCAAGATTTCATGGCAGTCTCTTTTCCATGCAATCTCCTACATCATACTACCATAAACACATAAATGTGAGTGCATAAATAAATATAACAATACACCAGTTACCTTACCTTTTTATCTCATGCACCTTTCTTGCAATTGAACACATCCACTCCATCTCTCAAGGGACTTCAATTCACTCGACAAATCCACCTGTAACTAGAGATTGACTAATATCCTTGTGAAATACATGTTCATGACTATAGCACATATCCAGATAATGTCAGACAAAATCAAGGTTTAGAATACTTCCTGTATGCAAAGCACTCATTCATTTGGAATTAAGGTTTCCAAATATAGACAAAGGAATTCTTGTCCAAGTCCTTTCTTTAAACCTTTTTTACCTTGTTGCAATGGAGGTTTACTATGTACTACCATATCACCCAACTGTTAGTTATATAAACATATCAATTATTACCTTGTCATAATAATACCAAGCATGTACCAAATATCAAGAAAATCATATATATCAATTTGGAATCAACCTTTCCCAAGACTAGCAATCATATCCTAATCCATAGTCAACTCATAGTCACTAGACATAGCGCTACAACTATCACCCGCTACACTCACGTACATATCAATTGTTTGAACACATATATGTTAGTACAATCATCTTAAAACAAAATCATTTCAACTCATACTCATATTATGAAATTCATTGTACATTCAACCAACTTGCAAACATACCATGTTAAAATATATCAACTAGACACCAAACACTCAAACACCAAATAGATGCTATAATCAAACAATCAACCACAAGGTATATGACATAAACAAGTTCATAGCTTAATGTATATCAAGGGAGGTAATCTTGTTTGCACAATCAATCGAGATTAACACAACATAATATCACATCATATTAACTCATACTTGAATGTCATAACCATGACCATTTGCATAGACCAATCCAACTTTGTATGATACATACAACATCAAGATCTTAAATCCAATAACTATAATCATGAAACTAACTATCATATAACAACAACAAGTTAACCTATAACATACTCATCAACAAAATATAACACAATCATCAAGTTATCTAACATAAAATAACAATAGCAATGCATACAACCACATGTTAATATCATTATTGACTATCTGATAATTGTGAATATGACTATACTAACCAACTATCATTTATGATTTATGTAGCCATAACATCAAAATACAATTATACGTAAAGTATATAAACCTAATGCATATAAAAATCCTTAACTTACTTACTTGCATGCCCAACTTGCAAACTTATATAATGATCTTCTCTTATCCCAAAGTCTAATGCCACAACCTCATTATGATGATCACTATTTCCATCTCTATCTCAACCAACACATTAGCATCATAACAACCAATAGCCTCATGATGACCTAAATCACATACAATGAATTCACAAGGCCTGTTTTACTTACTATTCATGCATAACTATAACCAAGACCATACATGCATAACGACTGTATATAGACATATAACACATGAGTACAAAACCATATACAAATTCTTCTAGCTAGAGTCTCGTCATTAATGCATGACCATATCAACTACACAAACCATGACCTCCTACATGAGAACAACAACCACATCATGTCCATTTGAAAACATGTGAACACTAACGTGCATAACCAATTCATAATCAATAATACACTCATGATTACACACTTCACAACAAAACATCCTCTTTCACATGGTGACATCACTACAAACATGACCGACACCATGCATATGCAACAAGTACATGGAATACACACATAAGGAACACACATGCAATCAACATGAATGCATGACCAACACACAACCCATCTAGTCTGAGGGGTGAACCATTCTTTGATACCATTCTGTAACACCCTCCTCCCATATCTACCCAAGCAACCATATAGCTGGGGTAAACATGTAATGAGAGGCTACTATGATATGATTCGACCTCCTAAGTCATGTTAAGGATGTGGAACTGACAGAAATGCACCATACATACACTCAAAATCAACTTTATAACCCTCAAGAACCAATCCAACACTTTAAACAAATTTCCCTTGGGTCCCACTGAACTTTTTGAAAAATTAAGCCTTAGTCGCTCTCACAAGCTTGCCTACAAGCATCTGGAGACCTGGTTTTCCAGTGTTATGCCAACATCCCTAGGATTTGAGCCACTTTTTCAGGCCTAGAGCTGAGGTCACTACCCATAATTGAGCCATCTATTTAGAATGGTAAAATAACATGGAAATCATAGTACTAAAGACAATACTTGTTTAAGACCTTCACTAGAACCCTACTAGCCATGCCATACATTTCATGAAACATATCACAAATATGTAAACTACAGGTGTAAATAAAAAATATGAGCATGGGGGTCTCATAATTATCTAAGATTCTGCATGAATCATTAATGCCTCAACACATTAACTTCCATTCCATCCATTAGCCCTTAGATACATTGATCATTCAATTACAAGAACATGATGAGAGCCATACATATATGCTATCATAAAACATATACATTACCAACATAATAGCGATAGAAATACCAAAGAAATAACTTCCATATAAACCTCATATAATCTAGTATTTACTCATATAAATAAAAGGATAAATAACCTCTTATTGATGATGCAAAATCCAACTGGGGATGGGACTTCAACGCTCCACCTGACCGTGGAATGGTTGAGCCGAATTTCTCTTCAGCCATTCACCATTGTGCCATATTCCAAGCATCAATGTTAGATCTCATAGAACACATCAATAAAAACTCATATAGGGATTCCAAAGGCCATCCACCTCAACCCATCAAACAATGACTCCACCTCATGGTCAGACATCACAAAATCATCATCAGATCGGTCTCTATCCCAGCCATCGAGGGCTCTAGAGTGTTTGTTCCAACCTGACTTCCACGACTAGTAACTCAAGCTATGGCTGCCGATGGGTTCCACAAAATTTCTCCAGCTAAGGCTCCAGGACTAGTAACTCAACACAGAGTTGTTGTCGGGCTCTAGAGTGTTTTTCCAACCAGGGTTCCAGGACTAATAACTCAACCCATCAAGGGCTCTAAAGCATTTTTCCAACTAAGGCTATGGGACTAGTAACTCAACCAAAACACATCAATAAAAACTCATATAGGGCTTCCAAAGGCCATCCACCTCAACCCATCAAACAATGACTCCCTTTCATGGTTAGACATCAAAAAATCATCATCAGATCAGTCTCTATCCCAACCATCCAGGGCTCTAGAGTGTTTGTTCCAACCCGACTTCCAGGACTAATAACTCAACCTATGGCTAATGCTGGGTTCCACGGAATTTCTCCAACCAAAGCTCTAGGACTAGTAACTCAACACAAAGTTGCTGTCGGGCTCTAGAGTGTTTTTCCAACCAGGGTTCCAGGACTAATAACTCAACCCATCAAGGGCTCTAAAGCATTTTTCCAACTAAGGCTATGGGACTAGTAACTCAACCCAAGCTATTATGCGGCTTCCAAAGCATGAATGTTGGATCTCATAGAACACCTCAATAAAAACTAATATAGGGCTTCCAAAGGCCATCCACCTCAACCCATCAAACAATGACTCCACCTCATGGCCAGACATCACAAAATCATCATCAGATGGATCTCTATCCCAGCCATCCAGGGCTCTAGAGTGTTTGTTCCAACCCGAGTTCCAGGACTAGTAACTCAAACTATGGCTGCCGCTGGGTTCCACAGAATTTCTCCAACCAAGGCTTCAGGACTAGTAACTCAACACAGAGTTGCTGTCGGGCTCTAGAGTGTTTTTCCAACCAGGGTTCTAGGACTAATAACTCAACACATCAGGGGCTCTAAAGCATTTTCCAACTAAGGTTGTTGGGTTCCTATAATACTAGAGATTACCCCATTACTATTGTAGTTATACCCCTTATTAATATTGTTGTGCCCCTATTTCCCCCATATTGTTATTACTGTGTCCCATAGAATCCCTCTATTTTTATTTTTGTGGCCTTATATTATTATTGTTAGGTCGGCTAGATTATATTGTGACTCCTTAGACTCCTATATGTAGAAAGGAGGTTTTGTCATTTGAATCATCCAAGAATTTTTCATTTATGTAATGTAAAGGAGGTTTCCCCCTCGAAGAGGCTAATTTCTAAGGCATTGATCTATCTTTTCTATCTTTTCTTGAGCTGGTTTCATAACATTTGGTATCAGAGCTTTGGATTCTAGGGTTTCGCTGCTCCAAACAGGTCATTGTGGCATTTTCACTATAACTGTATTTATGTGACGTTTTATAAGTCGCAAAAAAAACCCATTTGAGAAGAAATCGCTCTGAATCTTAGGTCCAAATTTTAGAGCTTTTTACGCTATATTTTTGGAGATATGGTCTTAGGAAGTTGGTATTTTTGCAGACTCCTGAATTACATTCCAAACAGGTGACCTGGGGAAAATCATCATAACTTTCTCTCTAGGGATCAGATTGCAATTTAATAAGAAGTTAAAGAAAGAGGACGGACTGTCATTTCTTGTACGCATTTTTCAAATCCATAGGTCGAAACAGTAACTCGTGGCACGTCATACAAGTTTGCTCTACTGAACTAGTCTATAATCAAGTCACTGTGGAAGATTTCACATAACTCTTCCTTGGAGAATCCAATTTGGGTCAGACTTGTGGCATTAGAAAGAGGACACAAAGGGCTACTACAGTTCACAAATTCAGAACTAGATGATTGGAAAGTACAGAGATACAACAGAGGCAATATTGAGATCCTACAAAGTGAAAAAATGTGTGTAGATTTTCTTAAATTTTTGCTTAAGCTTGGTTTGAAAATTTATTTTGAAGGAATTCAAAGGGCATAGTAGAGCAATATTATCAGTAACTGATGCTCCGAGGAAAGAAAATGCAAACACCTAGTAAGGAAGCTGAAAGCTCTAGCATGACTCATGAAGAAGAGGAAGAAATGCAACATGATATATCAAAATTACAAGACCAAGTGCAACAACTGTCCCTTACACAAAAAGGAA
>APFE031026562.1:106158-119260 GCA_000404065.3 Pinus taeda
TTGCCCCCTCGAAGAGGCTGAATTCTAAGGCGTTGATCTATATTTTCTATCTTTTCTTGAGCTGGTTTCATAACATGTTTGTTCCAACCCGACTTCCAAGACTAGTAACTCAACCTATGGCTGTCGCTGGATTCCACAGAATTTCTCCAACCAAGGCTTCAGGACTAGTAACTCAACACAAAGTTGTTGTCGGGCTCTAGACTGTTTTTCCAACCAGGGTTCCAGGACTAATAACTCAACCCATCAAGGGCTCTAAAGAATTTTTCCAACTAAGGCTATGGGACTAGTAACTCAACCCAAGCTATTATGCAGCTTCCAAAGCATCTATCCAACCAAGGCTCCAAGGCTAATAACTCAACCCAAGTCGTTATAGGGCTTCCAAATCATTTGTCTAGCCAAGGCTCCAAGAACTAATAACTTAACCCCAGCTAGAGGAAACATGAGAACCAATGAAAACAAAGCAATGAAAAAAACCCACAGTCACCATGGTTATCCAGGAAATGGAAAGGTTAGGCAATCCATTGTCAATCCAGGAAAACCTCCATGCCAATGACAAATCATGACCCAGAATCTACATGCATCTGCCATGCATGCCAAAACTAATGAAAAAATCATACATGCAACTTGATACCTGCAAGAAAATATGATGTAGCTGCTCATCTTGATGCCTTCTTGCACTTTCTTACTTCAAAATTCCAAGTATGACACACCCACCAAGAGTGCTCCAAGAAAACTCTAAGTCTCCAAGATTATGAGAGAGAGAGAGAGAACAGAAGAGAGCTCCACCAAAATCTATCCAAAAGCTTACCCACTGATCCTTAGAAAACGTTTTATTAAAGATGCCTCTATTTTCTTCATTTTACACTATTTTCCTTCAATTTCCTCCTCACATGAAACTTGTGACCTTTCACCTCCTTTTTCTCCTAATTTCCATTATTTTCGTAAATAAATGTGCCAAAAATTCCTTTTTTCCTTTCCAAAGCCTTAGCCATTTCCTTTTCTAATTTCCTTAGCCATTGCCTTTGCTAATTTCCTTAGCCATTAAATTGATGAACACCCACACTAGGATGTCTTTCCCACCATTCAGCTTGGAATACATGTCACATCAACCATGGGCTTATATATTTTTACATGGATTTTTAACCATGGTTGTTACATAATTTACTCAATATTATGAAAAAATAAATAATATTAGTCACATAATATGAAATTATCTATAAACCTTCCTAATAAGATATTAAATCTAAGAAATACATTATTAATTGTAGAAGGAGAGATTTAATATAACCTTTATGTGCATAAGAAAAGTTAGATGGGCCTTAATTTGTGTCTAATTTGTAGGCCCATCAAGCCTGATGGCACCTAGATTGACAATGCACCTAGAATGTCCCTAGATTTATGTGCTATTATAACATGGAATTAAAACATGCTTATCATATTTCCTTTTCCAAACATGAACAATATCAAAAGGAATACTTCTTGAGAAGAAAATTTTTAAGAAGTTGCAAAAAGAGAAGTGATTGCTTCTAGAAATGTGAAGAATCATTATATATATTGAATCTCTAAAGAATGGCATCATATATTAAGATAAATAACCCAATCATACAATGCCAAAAATATAGTGTTATCTCGGTTCAATTAGTGTCACCAAATCTAAACACTTCTCCCAACTTGACTACATTGTCTTCTTGTTACATTAATATCTACACAAGATTGAAAGATTGAAATTCACTCAAAAGTGCCATTTCAATTAAGGTATTATAAAACATAGAATTAGTAGGTAATGGAATTTACAAATCAAATTTCTTCCTAGAGTAAGCAAGTTCACAAAGCTTCCAATGTATTAGATACAAAAGTTATTTATTGCATAATATAAAATTGTAAATGCTTTTAAGCCTTGTAGTATTTCTGTTGAAGGTACTAAATAACTATAAATTGAACATGTAAGCAATGGGAAACACCAGAAGATCATAACTACATGTATCCCTCATCTTGCTAATCATGATATCAACCCTATTTCATCACTTCTAACTAGATAGTGACAAAGAAAAACAAATAATACACCTTTGAATTATTGTTTCTCGTACCTTCTTCCATCCGTGGTAGTATGTTCTTTCCAATTTGAAGAATGTTGTAAGTTGGAATTACCATGTTGTACAATAGTTCCTTCTAAAATACAAAAGAAATGCCAAGTTAGTTCAAATATCTACCACTCATATGGCTACAAATACAGTAAGTAGTGCAGTGCATTACTTAGAAGAAAAAATGCATCAACTTCAAAGTAAATTACCTTGAATTCTAAATGTACTGTTACCATTTTGAGATATTTTCTTCTCATAGTTGTTCTACCTCAAAATCCAAATTAATAATAGTTTTCCTACACATATTCATGAGACCAATGAGGAAAACTTAGGTTAAATTTGACCGAATATTAAGTTTAATTGGATGAATAAATAATAATTAAAAGGAGTTGAGTGCATGAATATGTGAATGAGCTCCTCTCAATTTCGATAATAAATTATTGTAGTTTTACCTTGGAGCAAACATCCCTCCACTCAATGAAGCAATAACAGATTCAACATTGACTTTGTTGCTTCTTTGTTGGATCAAGGGGTTTTTCTCCAAGATTATCCAAATCCTAATTTTTTCTCTATTGAACAGGACCAACCACATGAAGGTGGAAGCTCTCATGGCCCCTCCCTCCATATCACTTTTACTTCGCCAGTACCCAATATATATACTATATAGGAAATAGTTGAAAGAGAGAGATTAATATACAAAAAATAAAAGAAAAGTGTGAACCATAATATGAGTGCGAACTATGACTAATCATAGATAAACACTATGCCAATAATGGAAATTAGGGAATAAACACTTCAATAAATCTTTGAGTTGATGAAGAGGTCCGTAGGAACTTGTATTTTATGATTGATTCAACATGGATGAAGTATAGCCATAAATGACTTCACAGACATAAGATGATTCAATCAAGTGAAATGGATACAAGTCTCGGGAATCAAATGATTATAAATGTTTGAATACCATGTGAAATGAAATAGATAAAGATACCAGAATGCATTATTAGGGTATTTTACCATTAACATGGGTATATTTCTCTAGGTAGTGGTCTTCTACACTTTTCCTCTCTCTTTCCTATCAACATCGAGGGACTAACTAATGACCTGGTTCTAGGTAAAATCCAATCAGTTCTATGTCTATAGCTAGCCATAGATTTTCCTGTGCATCACCCCTAGGAGAATTTTCTTATGCCATATACCTATTTTAAGGCCGTTGCTTCACATTTCATTCATGGTATGCTAGGGGTGGTTCTAGTCAATGCAATAAGCATTCATTCATGCAAAAGAATTCCACATGATAACATTCTAAGACGTATGTGGTTATCATCTAAATCTCTATATTGCTTTACAACTTTCTAAGCTTTTCTTTCATCTTTAAGTTCATTATGAATTTCTGCTATAGCATTAACTAAAAGTTCAATGAGGAAATATTTTGGAACCCCTCTATAAGTAAGCAATGCAATCAAACACCTTGAAACACATGGTGTGCTTGGATTATAGCTGGTTCCGTAAATTTTTAGGTAGTGGATACTTGGTTAACAAAAATAATTTTCATCTCTTTCAACTTTGATCATTGACTCTTGAAAAAGGATCGTTTTACATGGTAATATTATATTAACAAGAAATGTTCCTTTGATTCTATATCCATTATAGAAAAGACAACACTAAATGAGAAAGGGGCAAGCCTTTGGAATCTGATTGCTTAAATGTTTACCTTCATATAAATTTTTGGGAATTGTGAAGTCAAAGCTTCAGATATAAATCAAGTGGCATCAATATGTACTAGAAATATGCATTCAAGTTGTAAACCCCCATTTTATTCTCATCCGAACATGTTATATTTGTTGCATCGATAAAATTTACATATCATATATCACCTCCATAGGGAATGGTTTTTGAAATAATCACTGTATATCGAGCTATGTACTTATTCAAATTGGCTATAGTATGTACATGCATAAATATGCATTATGCTTGATGGATAGATTTTTCAAACAAAATGTATGTACATTCTTCATCTGCTTCTGCAAATGATTCATTGCAAACAAAGTAACAGTTGACTGATGATGACATGGGATTTTTTCCTTTTTTCCTTGCCACCATCCTTGATTAAGTGCTATAGGGAGAATGTAGGTCTAGATATTAATGCAAGTGTGACAAGTGGTGTAGTTGGGTTTGCAGGATAAGCCACAAGGAAATATCTCAATTCATGGATCTTAGGATAGTGGTGTGGGTAATAGCCATAGGCCCACCAAGATAACTCATCGATTATTTATTTCTTATTTAGATAGATCTTACTTATGCTAGATAACAAGAATTATATCTATGTTTGGTCTAAAGGAAGCTTATCACCTCTTTTATTCAAGTGAAGGTAACTACATTTGTCCAAAGGTGAGATATAGCATGGGGGAAAAGTGGGTATAAGCTGTGAAAAATTCCTATCGTATGGATGTAGAAAGACGAAGCATCGAAAGGAGTGAGGGGTATAAGAGGCTCTTTATAATGCCAATCAAGGTTAGTGAAACCAAGAAGGGTTTGTTTGTTTTTTTGTAAACAATGAATCAGAATAAATAAATGTTCTAGATCTCACAAATGAAACACCTTTTTACCTTAGTTATCATGTATTAAGATAACTAACCCAAGCATACAATGACAAAAATATAGTGTTATATCAACTAAATTGGTGTCATCAATTCTAAACACTTCTCCCCACTTGAATCCCTTGTCTTCTTGTTAAATTAATATCTACACAATATTAGAACATTGAAATTCACTCAAACGTTCCATTTCAATTCAAGTGTTGTAAAACCTAGAAATAATAGGTATTAGAATGTACAAATTAAATTTCTTCCTAGAGCAAGCAAGTTCACAAACCATCTAATGTATTAGATATACAAGTTCTTTGTTGCGTAATATAAAATTGTAAATGGTTTTAATTCTTGTAGTATTTTTGTTGAAGGTATCAACTATATATAAATTGAACATGTAAGCAATGGGAAACACCACAAGATCACAACTACATGTATCCCTCATCTTTCTACTCATGTTATCAACCTTATTCCATCTTCTGACTAGATAGTAACAAATCAAAACATATAATACACTTTGAATTACCATTTCTCATACCTTCTTCCATCTGTGGTAGTATGTTCTTGCTAATATAAAGAACATTGTAAGTTGGAATTACTAGTTTGTACAACAGGTCCTTTTAAAATACAAAACAAATGTCAAGTCCGTTGAAATATCTACCACTCATATGACTACAGATACAGTAACTAGTGAGTGCATTATGCAGAAGCAGAAAGACATCAACTTGAAAGTAAGTTACCTTGAATGTTAAATCGAATGTTACCATTTTGAGTTGTTTTCATCCAATTTTTGTTCCACTGCAACATCCAAATTAATACTAGCTTCTCTACACATATTCATTAGATGAATGCGTAAAAATTAGATTAAATTTGACGAAATATTAAATTTAATTTCATGAATAGGTAATAATTAAAAGGACTTGGGTGCATGAATACCTAAATGATCTCGTCTTAGTTTCGATAATAATTTATTGGAGTAGTTTAATCTTGGAGAAAACCTCCCTTCACTCAATGAAGAAACAACGAAGTCAATATTGAATTTGTTGTTTCTTTGTTGGATCGAGGGGTTTTTTCTTATAAGATTATCCAAATCCTAATTTATTCTCTACTAAACATGGCCAACCAATTTAAGGTGGAATCTCTCATGGCCCCTCCCCCCTTCACATCACTCTAAATTCCCCAATACCTAATCTATATACTATATAGGAAATAGTTGAAAGCAAGACATTAAGATACATAAAAAAACAAATAACAAACATTCATTCATTCATAGATTCAAAAAATATTTCATCTCAATAATTTTTATCATAAAAAATATGTTTACATAATATGAAGCAAGGTCATGTACATAAAGAGACATATAGAAATTATTCATTAACATATAAAATTAATTAATTCATACATTAATCACAGTCACAAAATACTTCATCGTAATAAATTTTATCATCAAAAATATGTTTTCATAATATGGTATGTGATGTTTCTAGTGATATAACTAGTATAATCATTTCTTTTTCTTTTTCCTTATTCCTTATTTTTTATGGCATGGCCATGTACTCATGATGTCGTTTAGGCTACAACAAGAGGGTTGGATCATTAGCTGTAACAAGAAATAAATGTTAAATTGAAACTTATTATTATTATTATTACAAGTATTTCATTAATAAAAAGAGTATTAGAATTTTCTTTACCTCGTGCACTTTTCGACACTGTTAGAATGGATTCTCTATGATCCTCTTCTAGTACAATATCCTCATGTATGACACTCTACATTTGAAATATAGCCCATGGTGTTTGCATGTTGTGGTGTGATCTCTGCCACAAAATCCTATATAAGAAAGAAAATTCATTTTTGATTAGATAATGTAAAAGTCAAAAACAAAAATTCATAATTGAACTTGTATCACAAAAAAAATCACTTTAAAATATGGTTATTAACTGATATATCTAAATATGTTGGTTCGACATGTTAATCCTATCTTTAATCTCATGAATTTTATTTCTAATTTGAATCAAGTAAACAAGTTCTTCGATCATTCTAACCACCAACTATTGACTATTACTATTGGGTCGGGAGAAATGAACAACTCATCGTCATCAGAGCAATTAAGATCACTGTCGTTATGTCCCCCAGACTACATATCTCAGATTTTTTTTTTTTTTTTTGATTATCAAAACAAATAATCAATCTCACATTAAGTTATTTCAATTATTTAAAAAAATAATCTCCTACCTTCTTTTCAAACCTTACCAATATTTCTAATATATATCTTATGTGAAAGAAAACATTTTATTTTCCTTTTGTAAACATTCCTGGAAGTGATGTTTGCACTCAAAAACACCCATTCAAATTAAGTGGGGCCTACTAGATACATAATACTTTGGATTTGTTGTTGTTTTATAAAATTCAGAGGTACGTGAAATGAACAGTCTTAAGAAAGAATAATAGTCTCTCATTGAATGTTAAGAAAGCATCCACTTCATTTTGTATATATGCATGGTTTGTGTTACTGAATATCACAAAAACGTGGAGTTATTCCTCTTTCCATCCTGATTTTCTTAGAATCCATGGCACATACAATTCTATATGCATTAGTGGTTGTAAGGCTTAATTGTCTCATCACTTTCAAAGGAATGACATCAATTATTGCTCCTAAATATGGCATATATTTGGTTCTTCTCCCAATTTGACTCCCTTGTCTTCTTGTTAAATTAATATCTACACAAGATTAGAAGATTTCAATTCACTCAAAAGTTTCATTTCAATTAAGGTATTGTAAAACCTATAATTAGTAGGTACTGGAATGCATAAATTAAATTTTTTCCTAGTGCAAGCAACTTCACAAATCTTCCAGTGTATTAGATATAAAGTTCTTTGATGCATAATATAAAATTATAAATTATTTTAATGCTTGTAGTATTTCTATTTTTGCATTTATTTCATGATAGGAACACAAACAAGGTCATTGTGATTGTTTCCAACAAAAATGTCACAAATTTCTATTAAGATAGTAAAAGTTACATGTGCACATGCCATGAGGCATTCAATATGTTAGTAAAAAACATGGTACTCAAAAAATCAGGTTCTAAATAAACAAGTATAGTGATTTATTATTTGGTATCTTTCTCGTTTTTAGGTATTTTGCAAGGACGTCTCTATATTTTCCTTCAACTATTATGGGGTTTGTATGCCTCACTCCCGACCTGGACATACGTGTTGCTGCTCCAAGGGGGGCAGCGCATCAACTTCAATAATAAAGAATTGTTAAATTCATATTTATAGTTATTATTATTACAAATGTTTTATTAATAAAAATAGTAGTAGAGTGTTTTTTACCTGCTTCAGTATTAGACGGACAAAACATACTTCCAGAGGTGGCCATATGTTCCTCCTCTTCTCTAGATTCATCCTAGACATGCTCTAGAGTAGAAACAAGAAAGGTTGTAAATAATACACCATTTGAATTTAAATATTTTTAATTGTAATCCATATTAAAAAAAAATTATAACACATGAAATACCTTTACTACTAAGCTGAACATCAGTTTTAAGGGGCCCTCCACTGTCACTAGGATCATGTGTTCTATGTACATTGCTTACATGGTTTTTACAATCAAACACGTTAATTTATGGCCAAAAATAATAACCAATAGATTGTATAAGTAATAATTTATAAATTCTCTTCATTTCTTTTATTTACCTGACTGTTAGGTTAGGTGTCAGAATATAATGAAGATGCCAAGCTTGTCCTAGCTTGTCCTATGTTCAACCACAACTTGATAGCCATTCCTGCAAGCAAGCTTGAGGTCTTCCTTTGTTGGGAGCCTCTTTGAATTGTGACCCATGCAATTTTGCATGAGAACATGAATTTTTCTTCTTCTGTGATATTAAATTAAAATTGTTAAGAATTAATAAGCTGGATGCATTTTTATTTTTTTTACAATTTTTGCGGCCAGTTTTAAGTAACCACCCAGGCTAATATGATGTTGGCGATGTTTAGCTATTCAACCTTGATGGATTTGGATGTATCTGGGATTCTATATTGAAAGTATTGAAAGAATTACGTAGATGTAACAATGATGATAAAGAATCATAATTAAATTATTAAAAATGCCTCATACCTTCCTAGTCCAGGTGGTGCCTTCGTTTTGAAGTGCCTTCTCATTTTCATCTTCCACAAGGGATTTCTACTCCCTCTTTAGAATCACTGGAGAGATATCAAATGACCTAGTACTTTCCGAATGACACTTATACGGGTCCAACAAATGTTTTAAATTTAAGTATGGCTTCAAGGTAACTCCAATTATGTTGAAGCTACCCTCATTGAATAGGTCAACCATCCCATTCATAAGTTCATCCTTCAACTTTCATATTTCTAAGGTTAGGTCATACAAAATCCTATAGACTACATTGTTTCGTACAAAAAATATATTATTATTAGCTTAAAATAATCATTGAATATATGTTAATTTCAGTTAGATTGTACTTAATATTTAAAACACTTCTTAAATATCTAGAAGTTTCTCTAATTTCATGGGGACATGGTCATCATCTACCAAAAATGTAATAGGTAATGTTTATGCACTAGTAACATGGGAAGATTCAGGAAAGTTCAATTCAAATTGTGTGTTGGGATCATGCTCTGCATCCACAACATAATGTGAAGTTCCTAAAGTATGTTGTTTAGGGTGTCCAGATCCTAGAGTGTGTGTTTAAATAGGTGTACTAGTCTTAGTGACTAGTGCAACATTCATAGGCAGAGCATTGACACTACTACCAACACCATCCCCCATAATTGCAACATGAGTATCCCACTCACTCAAAAAATACTATAAAATAAAGAGTTTTTTCTAAAGGATGAGATAACTAAAGTCATAAATAAATAAATTGGACAATTAAATGAGTTTCTCACCCCATAGTGATAACTTTTTCTGATCAAGGTTTTGATTTGGCCTCTTATGTCTTATATCTGTATCTCAATCAGAATTAAAGAACTAAATTTCTTGTTTGCCTTCATTTGAAGCTTCTTTATTCTTTGGATCATATCGGTGGAAAAACATTTGCCTCTTCACTAAGGACTTCCTCAAGAGCATTTGTGGACTACTCTAAGGTTGGTGCCTTCCCTTGTCACCCTATTTATCAAATAAGTGTAATTTGCAATTATTTCCCACCATCCTCAACTATAAAAATTAAAATATTTGAATTTGATGAAACATTTCAAATCAATAAAAAATTCCATTTTTTACATAAGAGGGGAAGTTTAACGAGTTAAATACTTGCTCATAAATATTTCAATATCTTGAAAGTTAATTATGACACATTAAAAAAAATAAAGAAATTCATCCACAATTATTCATCATTATATTAATAAGAAATCCACTATTGACATATGTCTAAATCTATACCGAAAGTTCACATTATATCTTGGGCACTTGTATTTTATGTACAATTACATTGATTTTACCTGTTGTGACGTTAGTGCCCTTTGACCATGATGTATTAAAATGTTTCCTTAAATTAAAAGATGCGTGAAATAATATCGTAGTAAATGACAATCATAACATATAATAGATATTTATTACAATTTGGCTAAAATAGAATACATGCCGCCCCCATTATAGCAACATTTGTGTCTATTCTATTCAAATTGTAATCATTGAGAAACTCTTCCCTTGTAGCTATTTATTTTATGGAACATACGAATACTTAGTTTCTTTCACGCCCCTCAAATATGAAATTTGGTTGCTTATTTGTGGTCACATGCCATGCACTATTTGTAAACCCCGCAATATTCCCTGCTGCTTTTGGCCTTCCATAAATATACATTTTTTTTCACATTTATTTTGATCATTGTCTTTTAATTGTATATAACTTGCAGCCACGCTATATCTTTGCATACTTTTGCTATATTGGACTACCCAAGTCTCCTATGATACCTTTCAGTTCCGAAGATTTTGTAGGAAACAAATCATGATATTAGCGGAGTAGCTCAACGACCTTATCTATTGTGGCATCATCCCAATAATCCCAATGTTCACAAACTTCAGCTCTGCTTCTGTGCCAATGTTTACTTGCCTAGTTTTTAGTGGCGTGGTGATGTATGGATTCTTTATCTGTGGTCCCTCAACCTCGTGGTGGCCTTCTCCCTCTGGAATGTTAATATTCCTTGGATCCTCATCATCTCCTTTAGTAGTCACATTAAAGCATTCTAGTGCATGGCGCAACTAGGTGCTCCAATCTGGTTGAATCAATTCTAAAGGATCCTGCGGTATTCTAAAGATTGCTACCTTAACCTCCTGCAGTGCCTAATCAATGCTTTCGAACCCATCCTCAAAGCTGAATGTCCTAAAAAATCCTTCTCGTAAGATATCCCACTCCATAGTGTCATGGTAGAGCTTTGTTTCCAGGTACCAATTCATAGGAATGATGTCCAAAGTGTGATAGAATATATGCACCCATTCTCGTTACAGCTCTATTCCATAATCCTTAGTCCACTTTTCTAAATGATCACATGGATCATTTATCCCATCATATTTCTTAGTTAGCCGAACTTTTGGGTGACCAAACTATAAGCTCATCATTCTTTGGTACTCACGCAATTCTTCAAAATTGTCCTTATGCGTACCCCACCACCATGTGGGCATGGCGCACAACTCCAAATCCAGTGCGTGGAAGCGATTTTTCTCAGGCACTTCTCTTTCAAAGGTATCCAAGAACTTATCTACATTAGTTAAACCATCATAATAAGGTATATTTCTTACCTCTGATGACGCACATTGTAGCAACTTAGTCATCATATTGCAGCACACTGTAGATACTTCATTAAACCTATTATGCCAATGTGCTAACTCCTCATCTGAATTTGATGTACAGGAACTTTTCTTGTCCCATGTAATTCGTCCATCAGTTGTTGTATTATCCCAATCTTGATCTCGCATTGTTATTTTATAGATCTGGTCCAAATCAACGTCTCTTTCGTCATAAGCGCGGACCAGTTCAGTATAGCGCAGTCCTTCTGCAGGGTCTAGTGGGACTACAATGCGGAGCTGTTTCCTTTCAAATGAAATTGTCCACTTTCTCAAATTGAATACCCCATTTATGTCGATAGCCTAATCGATTCCTAGGAGTGCAAGATATGGATTGTTGTCATCTATAAACTCTATCACTTCAAAATTGGCTAGTGCGCTCGCTCTTTCTATATCGACGTTCAGTCCATGCAATCACCCCATAGGGATAATCTTCTATTGGTTTTTCCTCCTCAATTGAATCGGAGACCACTACAGTGCAGGTCTCCCCATTCTTTCCCATGTATGTTTAGGAAAAACGTTCACATCGAACCCTAGATCCAAAATAACTTGGTCCATCTCATAGTCTCCTATTTGCACAGTGAGTCTCATCTCGCGCCCTGTTCTCATCTTATGTTTGCCTATTTTTTTGACTGCGTGGTGTCCTTCAGGAGAACCTTCCTTACCAGCACACTTTTTTTTATCAATTCTTGTAGCCCTTTCACAACCTTGCTATCGTGCAATAGCTTCATACAAGTCTCCAAGAAAGTAGTAAGCATGGAGGGGTCAACCTCTTCTGGTAGCTTGTCCCGACTTCCTGAGGTAGAGGCCTCAATGAAGCTTTTCTTTGCTTCCATGAACATTTCCTTCATGTGCTCTAGGTCAAACCCAACATCTTTTTCTGGAACCTTGCGTACCCATTCAATTTCTTTAGGGTGTTTCCCTTTATTGTCACCAGTCATTATTCCACTTCGCAACACAATATTCACATTGGGATTCTCTTCATGGGGCTCAACCCTCATCATTTGTAAATTTTGGGTAGGTTGCTAAGGTTTGTTACAAAAAATTATCATCACCATGACTATTTGCAGTCAGTATGGGTCTATCATCACTTATACTAACCTCCTAAGCAAGTCTCAGACCTTAGCTCTTCATGTCAAGCTTTGCAAATAAGAGAAAGACTTTGAAAATCAATAAAACTCTGGTTTCGCACTTTCTCTCACTTTTGCCTGTGGGCCCACACTCTTTGTTCATATTACCCACATATCTGCACGCTCTGTCTATAAAGGGGTGGGTGCGTACCCCTGTAAAAGTAAAAAAGGCGCAAGTTTATTCTAAAAAACTCACTTTGGGTTAATTCTAGATGTTTCTAGAAGGAATTTTGACATGGATTGTTCGCTCCAAGGTGGTTCATGCATCCCAAAAGAGAAGGAGCTATCCCTTTGAAGGAGGGCTTTATCCCTTTGAAGGAGGACCTAGTAACTTCCCTCCATTGCACTATAAATTAAGGCATTGGGTTAGTTGCTGGCGAGGTTAGAAGCTGAACACTTTTGAGGTTAAATGCTGATGGAATTGGGAATTCCTAGTTAAACTTGAGAGGAGAGATCACATACCTTTTGGTTTCATTGGGAAGTGAGTGAAACTTGTCAAA
>APFE031026572.1:7993-31371 GCA_000404065.3 Pinus taeda
AAATAATTAAATAATATAAAATTTAAAAAGAGTGTAATTTAGTTAATATATATTGTTATTTAAAAATTAATTTTAAATAACAAGGAATTTTTGTTGAGTAGTTAAAGTAAATTTGATTTTGTTAAATTATCTAATTTTTGTTGAGTAATTAAAGTAAACTTGATTTTGTCTTTGCATCTCAAGAGATGGATCTAGGTGAGTTCTTAATAAATAATATTAAGTAGATTAAGTACATTTTTTAATGCATAGTCTAATTAAACACTTAAACTCAGTGGTCAAACCAACAGTGAGGGCAAAAATAACCTTATGTTAAAACAAATGACTCTACATTATTATTTTTATTTTTATTAATTTTTGTTGAGTAGTTAATGTAAATTTGACTTTGTCAAATTACCGATGGTTTTTGAGCTCCAGGTTTATGAGAACCCATGGTATTGACCCATGGTATTCATGTGAAATAGTCTTTGTTCCCTTAGGCTCACCCATGGTATTGACCCATGGTATTCATGTGAAATATAGTCTTTGTTCCTTGTAGACTCTTGGTATATCTAGAGTTAAGATGGATTTAGGTGGGTTATTAGTAAATAATATTAATTAGATTAATCACTTTTTTTAATAAATAGTCAAATTAATGTAGGCTCTTGGTATATTTGAAGTTAAGATGGATCTAGGTGGGTTATTAATAAATAATATTAATTAGATTAATCACATTTTTTTAATAAATAGTCAAATTAATGGACAAAATGACCTTTTTAAAGACATTAATTTTAACAGACTTTTGAAAACTTGATTTTATGTTGTTTAATCTGTAACATTTGAATTCTTGTTAATTTTAGCCAAAACATGATACATAATTTTTAAAACTTGATTTTAAGTTGTTCAATCTGTAAAATTTGAATGCCTCACAATTTTTCAGGGTGCTGAATCTATTTATGGATTCAAAAATATTGTCCCATGAAAATGCATAGAGTTAAAATATTTTTACAATATTTGCCAATGCATACCTTAATTACTTTCCATATTCCTTCAATGACCACTAGATCATCATTTCATAGAATAAACTTTAGTAAATGAATAGTAAGTTGCACAACCATAAGTTCCACGACTGTAGCATATTAACTTAAACTTCCCAATGTAACCTTGCATCAATTCCATGATCCTTTTAACTAAGCTAGTTAATCACATTCTTGATAATATAAACATCACATTATGCAAGGAATCAACATCATAAAAATGACAATATGCAACCACATCATTAGATGTAGATATAATTTGGAAACCTCGTAGGGTGAAAACCAAAAAATATTTATTTTTATTATTAAACACTCGTGAGGGTGTTCACCCCTCACTCAATGGTTATAAGGGAGTGTATCCCTTGACCATTGCCATAAAATATTACAAGGATATCTTCTCAAATACAACATAATTCAATACAACCTATTACAATCATCATGATATCAATTAACCACAAATATTTGAGCATTTTGTCTTTGGGGCCTAGGTCTCCCCATCAATGGACTATCCTACAATTGGTGTTCCTTCGATCTACATACACTGGTAGTTTATTGCTTGCCATAATGTTAACATAGTCCATCATTTTCTGACATCATAGTCCTTTTTTGCAACTACTACTACTAGCAATCTTTGATATCATGATTAGATTGAAATATTAATCAACCCATAATAAATATATACTAGTGATGCTTCAACATCTATTCATTTACATACATGAAATGTAAACAAAATATGACGAGATGCCTCCTTTAACATTATTACATACACATGCATTAAAAGCATATAACTATCATAAGTTGTCTATAGATGATTACCACATTAACCATTATCCCCCTCACACAAGCACACATTGTACCCAAAGGAAACCATTATAATTGTCCATACTCTTTTAAAGGAAACTAACAAATCAACTATGGTTTTTCATACAAATACATAAACCTTTAACAATTGTATGCAGATAAATATTATTTCTCAAAAGAAAACTAACATAATCCTGCATGTGAATGCATAAAATTTCCAACAACATTTGTTCCAAAGTGAGTTATTTGCATTACCTATTGTACACGAAAGTATATGGTTTACTCTATAGTAAAGCTAACATGATAATTGTTATTTCTTGCGAGCAGATACATGTACTTATCCAAAGGAAAGCTAACATATTTATTGCATGCAATTACATGATTCTTTTCCAAAGTCTAACATAATAATTATTCAATTCTTCATGCATATATGTATATCTTTCTTTCCAAGAAATCTATCATAATGAATTGTTTTTTTTCATGCAAAAACAATATAAATAACTGAGCACAAAACAACATGTTCTTTTCTAAGAACACTAACACATTAGCTATGTTTTTATGTACATAACACACATTCTTTTCAAAAGTGCTGACAACATGGCTATTGTTTCGTGCACATGTTCTTTTCCAAAATAAATCATACCAATGGTTATTTCTTGCATGCAAATAAATATTTGCTTTTCCCAAAAATTAAAGCATAGTAGCCATGTATGCAAACACATGTTTTGTTTTTAAGAATTCCAATGCATAATATCTAGTTTTTTTGCATGTAAGCTTATATTTTCTCTTTCAAGAAATTTGACACAATATTATTCTTTTTTTTTTTTCTCTTGTGCATGCAATTAACATAATTCTTTTCGAGAAACGTCAAATATAATATTTCATGCAATTACATACTTATTTTACCATGCAATTTTCCTTTACTTATCTTTGTACACACCCGTTTCTAAGATACTGTACACATTCTTTTCTTTTAAATATAAAAGGATTCGAATGCAAATTCTTCTTCCAAGAAAACTAATTCAATAGTAATCACGCACAATAGCTATTCTTTCATGTACATATTTCTTTTTTAAAACATAATCTAGTTTTTTGTGCATTAGTTCCCTGCAATCTTTTCCCATTAAAATAATATAGTTTCTTTATCTTTTTTTATGCAGGGTTCACATGCATTTTACTTCAGAAAAATAGTGAAGCTAGCCTATGCACAAGATTCACATGTAATTTCTTCCAAGAAAATGATAGGGCTACTTAATATTTTGCACACAAGATTCTCAAACAATCGTTTTCAAGTAAATAACATGGTTTCTCTATCTTTAACACACAAACCCCTGCAAACTTTTCAAGGAATCTAATGCATAAGAACCTTGCAAATATTTATAGAAGTATCAGTAATATGCCTTTGATGCATATGCAATATGTATATATATTTTTAAAGGAGAGTAAGGTTACTTATCTTAGCAACGGTTATGGCCGAGAAACCCCATTTGAGATGAACTCTTGTTCCCATGAGAACTTTATCAAGAAGAATCCTATGAATAATAACAACAACTCATGATATACAAAGGTTAATATGTTGTAGGAACGGTCGTCAATGACATGAACTTTGTAGAATTGCTAGTACTCCGTCATTGGGCATACAAGTAAACCGATAATGAGTATAACTAGTCTTAATGAAATCTCTGGTTTTGTATTACAGGGCTTTCTGGCTTCCTATGCAATTGCCAACCACTAATATTGTAGAGCGTGGCCTAGTTATCAATGGCTAAAAATTATCATGAGTCCCACAAAAAAACTTCTAAATAAGAATTCTTTCCATGCATCCAAGTAACAAACATTGGTCGAGGATGATATTTGACGAAAGCCTCCATCCTACTGCTCACAAAGATGAAATCACCACAAATACGACATTTACCATATATATATATTAAACTCCCTCCCTTTCTGGGGTAATATCTGGTAACATAAAGTTGTAAACATTCTTGCCATGACAGTTATAATCATTCAAAACCATAGAGAATTATTTTAAGGTTAATATTTGTTAACACATAATTAAATAATGAATGCCAAAGCATTCTAGGGATATTACATACTCCCCCACTTAAAGAGAACATTGTCCTTAATGTTCTTCTCTCACTGGAAATTCAACTTTTACTGATGATATAGCGATTTAAACAATTCAAAAGGGAATCCTTCCCCTTAAAACTAAAGTAATTTCATTTCCAAGAAATACCACTAAATGAAAAATTAATGTTTTATCCATAGTCATAAGCATTTACAACTGCAAAAATAAGCAATTCTACTTATCATCACTGTAGCCCTTATCCAATATCATAAATCGAAAACAAAGTCCCTATACCAACTTAACATTACTTACCAATTACTCCTGAAAATCATGGTTACGTTGCGCAATAATTTAAATTACAGGTGGTCTCATAGCCTCCATGGAAAGCACCTTGTAATATATTATCAACAAAGTCAACATAGTCACACGAGTCACAACATTTTCAATCAAATGAAATGTTCTTAACTACTAATCATTCATGTAGTGTCAAGTGATATTTTAACCACAATACTTCCACAGGTACTCAAAGAACACCAACCCTCCAATCATTAAAATGATAAATCACTGTGCCACATGCACGCTATCTTAGCTCCCGCTAAAGACATCCACACATTACTTCTAAAAGTACTTAGAGAGCACCGAACTCTCTATTCATTGAAATAATCAATAATTGCATCAAGTGCATTCTATCTTAGCCATTGCTAAAGACATTCACAAGATTGGTAATACAATAAAGGAACTACATTTCTAGTAATTCCTTTCTGATCACTAGACTCCTTTCCTGTCAATATGTACATAAAATTTTACACAATCATATAGAAAATTCATTTTTAACACAACACATAACTAATTAGTTAACTTGTTCTACTATGAGAACCACAATAGGCTAAACAATGCTACTGCGAGCCTATGAGAATTATTTTCCACAACTAGATTGAACCATTTGCACATCCAAAAAAATTTCTGACAGAGACCATACCAGGTCTAGTATGAAATTCCACTGGCCAACTAGATAAATAGTTCCAATAACCAAACACGGTTCAATACAATATTCTTCTTGGAAGCATCCTGCTTATTCCTCTGACAACATCCCATCTATGAGAAATTTTGGGCCTCCTCCAACAAGCTCCAAAATCAACAGAGTTTCCCAAGCTTTTTCCTCTCTCACCATCTTGGCCAAATCTTTTCCCTTACTGAGATCATCTCTCTCTAGGGAGAGGAAATCCAGGCAGGAAACCTCGATCAACCCCTCCGGGCGTGCAATCATCATCAACCCAATACCTTCTAGCCTTTCACCACTGTCCATAACTGTCTGGTAAGTGAAATTCTCTTTAGAACCTTTTTCCACTGTAATTTACATAACTAACCATTTGCATATTATTATTAAAGCAAAGGAACATTTATGTACATCATGCATTCATACTTGACCCTTAACATGGGTCCCAAAATATTTAAAAGTAAATTGATAGGAAATCATAACTGACATCACATGTCATATCAGTAATATTTATTTCAAAACAACCATCATGCAATTTAGAAAAAAATACCATATTTTGTATATCATAACATTATACTTTCTAATTTGCAGGTGCAAATCACATTGCAATGTTTTACCTTTCATAGGTTTTTATGCTGCCATTAAGCTACCCATGTTTAATCACATCAACAACATTAATCACAATTATTTTTAATAAAACCATATCTTCTACAAAATTATGTTATGCAAAAAACATTTTTTAAATACATTCAAAATGCATTTCACTTTCACATGCATCTATGTTCTCAATATCAATGTAGAAAGGTATTGGTCATGTTACTTCCCATAAACCAATTTTATGCATAAAAAGTAATATAACAAGTAAGAATGCATCTTCTAGATGTTGAAACGAAGTTTCCATAATTTTTTTTCTCCAAAGCAATAGTTAAGGGAACAATAATTTCATCATTAGCATTCCCATATTTTCTAACTCCTACAACATGTCATTTTATTTATGCATATGCATCTAATCAACAATCATTAATGCAGATTAACTAACATAAGAATCAAATCTTCTATTAGTAGAGTTTTGAAGTTTAAACAAACAAGGTAATCAACATCATTTGATTACTATTATCTTTAAGTTAGTAGAACAATAAAATCAATCACTTTGACGACACTATTGTATCATGACTCAAGTTCTTTGTAAGTTTCAAGAACTTGCAATTATAAGTATGCATTTCTATCAAGTATCATTGCATATGCAAAGCTTATTAATATAAATACTAATTTATCATTAATGTGTAAGTGTCAATAACCATTGTGGTAACAATCCAAACAACCCAATTTCAACAGTGTACTATTACCAATAAACCAACACATGAAATAACTACCATAATCACTTGTTTACAACTTGCAAAAAAATATCAAAACCAATTCATACATATAATTTTTTAATAATTACTCATGTAATACTAACTAATCAATGCTACGAACCATCTTAGATTCAATCATGACAAAACTCAATCAACTATTAGCTTTTGTAGTCAAGTTTTACCACTTGACTCATTATTCATTTTTAACATCTAAAGGGGTTCTTTCAATGTCTTTAAAAACATTATGTTGTCCTTCTTCAAGGACATTCCCCATCTTTACTTTCATGCATTCATTTATTCTAAGTAGTGCATTGAAAATTTAGACATGTTTATTAAATGTATCATTAATATTTTCATATTTGTAAAGCTTGGTAGTCATCTCTCACTTTCACTATTGAGTGTTCAAGATTTTTCATAGGTGCAACAAAGGTTTTATTTTCTTTTATCCTCATTAGGATTCAAATTTCATGAACATAATTTTGCAGTATACTTTATTACTTACTACTCTTTAATGCGGTTATAAACATGCATCATGCATCTCATGTCAAAAGTAGTATACAACATATATCGATATGTAGATTGTTAGAATCATACCTGAGATGATGCCCACTAATTTCATACTTCTACTTCTTTTCCACTTATCAATTTCCAAAAGGCATCAGTGCTACAACCCTCAACTCTGATACCACTTGTAACATCCTGTGATAATCTCGCATGAAAATGCATGGAGTTAGAAAATGTTTACAACATTTTCCCTTTATGAATTACTTTTTATATTCCTTCAATGACCACTAGATAAACCATCATCATTACATAGATTAAACTTTAACAAAGGAATAGTAAGTTACACAACCATAAACTATCACTGTTGTAGCATATTAACTTAAGCTTCTTGATGCATCCTTGCATCAATTCCATGATTCTTTTAACTTGCTTGGTTAATCATATTATTGATAATATAAACATCACATTATGCAAGTAATCAACATCATAAAAATGGTACAACATGCAACCACATCATTAGACACTGATATACTCTAGAAATCCTATAGGGTGAAAACCAACAAACATTTAATTTTATTATTAAACGATCATGAGGGTGTTCACCCCTCACTCAATGGTTATAAGGGAGCCAATCCTTTGACCATTGTCATAACATATTATAAAGAAATATCTTATCAAATACAACATAACTAGCTACAAGCTATTACGATCATATTGATATCAATTACCCACAAATCTTTGAGCATCGTGTCTTTCGGGCCTAGTTCTCTCCATCAATGGACTATCATGCAACTGACGTTCCTTCGATCTGCATAGATCGCTAGTTTATTGCTTGCCTTAATGTTAACATAATATATCCTTTTCTTACATCGTAGTCATTTTCTGCAACTGCTACTGTCAACAATATTTGATTTCATGATTAGATCGAAATATTAATCAACCCATAATAAATATATACTACTGATGCTTCAACATCTATTCATGTACATACATGAAATGCAAACAAAATAACATGATATGTCTCCTTTAACATCATTACACATGCATTAAAAACATATAACTATCAAAGCATGTGTATAGATGATTACCACATTTACCATTATCCCCCCTCACACAAGCACACATTGTATCCAAAGGAAACCACTATAACTATCCATACTCTTTTAAAGGAAGCTAACACATCAACTATGGTTATTCATGCGAATACATAAACCTTTAAAATTGCATGCATATACATAATCTTTCTCAAAAGAAAACTAACATAATCCTACGTTTGATTGCATAATCTTTCCAACAACATCTGTTCCAAGATGAGCTATTTGCATTAGCTATTGTACATGAAAATACATGCTTTATTATAGAGTAAAGCTAACATAATAGTTGTTATTTCTTGCATTCAGATACCTATACTTGTACAAAGGAAAGCTAATATATTTATTGCATGCAATTACATGATTCTTGTTCAAAATCTAGCATAATAATTATTCTTTTCTGCATGCACATATGTATATTTTTATTTCCAAGAAATCTATCATAATGACTTATTATTTTCATGCAAGAACAATATAAATAAATGAGCACAAAACAACACATTATTTTCTAAGAACACTAACACATTAGCTATCTTTTTATGGACATTACACAAATTCTTTTCAAAAGCGCTGATAACATGGCTATTGTTTCATGCACATGTTCTTTTCCAAAAGAAAACATACCAATGATTATTTCTTACATGAAAATAAATATTTAATTTTCCTAAAAATTAAAGCATAGTAGCTATGTATGGAAACACATGTTTCGTTTTCAAGAATTCCAAGGCATGGTATATAGTTTTTTTTGCATGCAAACTTATATTTTCTCTTTCAAGAAATTTGACACAATATATATATATTTTTTTCTTGTGCATGCAAATAACATATTTCTTTTCAAGAAACATCAAATATAATAGTTCATGCAAATAACATACTTATTTTACCATGCAATTTTCCTTTACTTATCTTTGTATGCACCCTTTTCCAAGATTATGGACACTTTCTTTTATTTTAAATGTAGAAAGTTTCAAATGTGAATTCCTCTTCCAAGAAAACTAATTCAATAGTAACCATGCACAATAGCTATTCTTTCATGTACATATTTCTTTTTCAAAAAATAATCTAGCTTTTTTGCATAAGTTCCCTGCAACATTTTCCCATTAAAATAATATAGTTTCCTTTTTTATGCATTAGTTCCATGCAATATTTTCCTATTAAAATAATACAGTTTCTTTATCTTTTTATGTAGGGTTCACATGCATTTTACTTCAGGAAAACAATGAAGCTAGCCTATGCACAAGATTCACATGCAATTTCTTCCAAGAAAATTATAGGGCTACTTAATATTTTGCATGCAATATTCTCAAGCAATAGCTTTCAAGTAAATAACATGGTTCCTTTATCTTTAACACACCAAACCTTGCAAAATTTTCAAGAAATCTAATGCGTAGGAGCCTTGCAAATATTTCTAGAAGTATCAGTAATCTGCCTTTGATGCATATGCAATATGTATATTTTTTTAAGAATAGTAAGGTTACTTACCTTAGCAGCAATTACGACCGACAATCACCATCCATGATTAACTCTTCTTCCCATGAGAACTTTATCTAGAAGAATCCTCTAGATCATAACATTAGATCATGATATTAAAAGGTTAATATATTACAAGAACAATTGTCAATGACATGAACTTTTCAAAATATTTGGTATTCCATCATTAGGAATACAAGCCAAAAGGTAAGGAGTATAACTAGTCTTAATGAAATATATGGTTTTGTATTAGAGGGATTTATGGATTCCTAAGCAGCCATCAACCGCTAATATTGTAGAGCCTAACCTAGTTATCAATGGCGAAAATTTTCTGTTAGTCCCACAAAACAACTTCTAAATAAGAATTCTTTCCATGCATCCAGGTAACAGGAATTGGCCAAGGATGATATTCGATGAAAGCCTCCATCCTACTGCTCACAAAGATGTAATCACCACAAATATAACGCTCGTCATTC
Source organism: Pinus taeda (assembly GCA_000404065.3). Lineage (NCBI taxonomy): Eukaryota > Viridiplantae > Streptophyta > Pinopsida > Pinales > Pinaceae > Pinus > Pinus taeda. The sequence continues at coordinate 17,766 of APFE031026572.1, forward strand.
ATATATATATATATATATATATATAAACTACCTCTCTCTTTGGGGTAATATCTGGTAACATAAATATGCAAACATACTTTTCATGACAGTTATAATCATTCAAAACTCTAATGATTTTTTTCTAAGGTTAACATTTGTTAACACATAATTAAATAATGAACACCAAAGCATTCTAGAGATGTTACAAATATATTTTAAATAACAAAAAATCACAATCTTCTTTGAAATTGTATCACTTGATTTGTGTGAAAAAAGAATTCATTAATAAGAAAGACCAAACCTTTTAAAAAAGTAATATTATATATTTTTATCAATCAAAATTTATCTAGGCATAGAAAAAGTAAAAGAGTTATTTTATATTATAAAGAAGAGCAAAAGTTTGGAAAGTTAACATGGAATGATGCTTCACACTTTTGTTATGCCTAATTATTATGCGCCCGTTGTGCATATAAGATATGGTTTGAAACAACCATCTAAAATATAACCACATTTAGAAAGCATACCACAAACTAAGGTTTAGAATGTTCTTCTAATCATCTATAACAATAAAATCACTATCTCTAACTATTGGGTTAAGATCAAGTTAAACTTGATTCACAAAGTTCAGAGATGATGCCTATTTCCCTAGGCCCTGAGTTTTTCCTTGGCTTTAAGACAAAACATTTTACAGCTCAGAATGGAGGTGTTGTAGTTTGATATTGAGTTTAGGATTTTTTTTTTTTCATTTGGTTTACTGTATCAATTTGCTACTAGTTAAGGGGCAGTGGAGTGGTGTAACACCCCTTGGTAAAAAGCTATAAATATTTTTGTTTTACCACAAATGATTTGGTAAAACCATGGGCCGTGTGAAAGGCCAAACATAGATGATAAATGTTGTTTTATTTTTATAAATAATATTAATTATGGGAAGCTAGAAAAAACCCGGAAAGAGTTATAAATGAGAGTTTCATTTAACATATAGTTATAAGACAATTATCCTCTCCCTAAAGATAAATACTCTCAGTTGGGACAAGGGAGCCAAGAGGGTGAGAGTGAAGAAAACCTGAGGCAACCTTGGGGCTTGGTACCTGTTCGAAGGAGGTCCAAGAGAGGAGTTGAAGCTCTAAAATTTAGAACCTAAAATAAGACGTTGTTGAAGGTTGGCAAGATGCTTCTAGTTAGGGCATTCTTGAGCTGGTAGGTGGCCGATGGAATCCCTAAGACAAACTTGTGAGTTTGAGTTCCTAGGCTGGATTGGTTGTTAGATCAAGGGGCTTGGACCCAGGTTCAAAGTCTACTGTGCAATGACAAAAACCCTTAACCACGGGCCCTTTCAAAAACGACCTACAAGCAAATCGCAGTCTCACTCGAAGTAGTTATGGGAGGTTGTAAAACTAGGTTTTTGCAACAAGAGGGATATTGCACTGTGGTGCCCATGTGTTTTCTTACATTTTATACTAATATACAACTTCACATACATAAAATATTTCACTCTAATACTTTACTTCACATATTTGTTCTTATTTCATAAACATATCAGATAACAATATAACATGTATTCTTTCACATAAATAAGTAAAAAGCATGCATATAAATACATATGAACACATATTAATAATACAGACACACAAGACATTGCCAAAAATTCTCCGTATTTATTAAGATAGATATTTTAGTACATATAATTTCTTCGACCCGCGCACCTAGCTGTAGGTGGTCTGTGCACTCAGTTGCAGACTCTTCCAAGGCCTCCATGCACTCAGTTGCAGAGCCTTTCTTTAAGGCCCGAAATAAAGACTAAAGCTAGAAAGTATGATCAATTCATCTATGACTTCTCCTTCGACAAAGCATTACATCTCCTTATATATATTTCATTACTACAAAACCATGGTCCACATACTAGGGATTTGACAAAACAATGAGCTAAAACCATGATACCCATTACAAAACGAGGGGATTTGACCCACCCCAAAGCCCCTACACATCGCACGGTGAATAGAAATTCACGGACTTCACACACTTCAATCCTCAAAATGTGGAGTCTTCGATCAAAACTGGACCAAGTTGGGCTGCACCCAACACTAGTAAAGTCTTGATGCCCTTGGATAGACCTTGCTAAGTCACTTTCAACAAATTGTTCTAGGAAGAAATTAGTTCAGGGGGACTACTATTGTGTAGACACAATAATCGTCGGTTGGGTGTAGCACTCTCTTTCCTGGTGATTTGTGGCTACTCCAGATAGTTAAGGAAACATATAAGTAATTTGGACTTGTTCTCTTTAGTGTATTGCTTATTTCTAAGTGACCAGTAAATGTTTTAGTTTGTGTAATGGTGTGTTTATATTTCAGTAAAGGTGAACTCTATTGAACTCTGTTGTAATTTTTATTTAAGCTAATTTGAAATAGATATTATGGTTAGTTATGGGCCAAGCTGGTTAACAAACAACCCAAAAAAATCCAGAATTCAAGGCCAAATACTGAATGAGATTGAGAACACATAGGGTTTAGGTTCTGCTCAGAAAAACTGAATCTGAGTAAAATATATTAAAAGAAGAATAACCTATAGATATTAATCAGTGTGAGTTAGTGAATTACTGTAAATTATGATTAATATTTTTTTGAAAATAAAAGTCTTGTAAATTTTATGACTCTAACTAAAAGGAAAATTTGGAAATGAATCATAAGAATGATAACGTTTTACTCGAGTTTAGATTGAATCTTTCAGCGAGTCAGAAGGTTCAACAACCAAATATTATTCTATACTCGAACCAATGGGACAGAGAAATTGGGCAGGCCCTAGGAATGGCCACCTTGGTTCTCTTGCCAAAGTAAAATAAATACATGAATTGTGAATTTATTGTCAATATATAATTAAAATATAACCTAAATTCTGAATTATATAATGTTGTATACTCTTTCTTGGAAAGCAATTCATTTGTTAATAAAAAACTTATAAGTCCTGAAGAAATATCGATACAAGTAGATCAAGAGGGTAACATAGTCGTTATTACATCAGAAAATTAAATTGATTGGAAACCAAAAACTAGACATTAGATATTTCACAATAAAGAACCAATGCAACAGTTCATCTATGATGAAGGGAACTCGAAAAATCCCCAAAATAATTCTAAACTTGATTACACAAGATAAATGGTCAATAGACAAACCTCAAGCTATAAAAAGGTTGCAAATTGATAATATAATGAAATAAATGAAATAAATGGAACAAATACCACAAGCCACAACCATTTCAATGAAAGTCAATGTATTCTGGCAATGCGGTATAAATATATAAACAATAGCTCATGTGAAATTACAGTAAGGAGAACAATTTGTTCAATTTAAAACATAGTATAGTCCTGAGTTTGGAAAGGTTGATGACCCTAAATTTAAATTACAGATTCTCTAACCACATCTAAAATCTAAGTCGATATCATATGATTTGTGTTAGCACCTAAATTCGCCTTAGGCTGAAAGAAGGCAAAATTCAGGGTAACCACAAACCACGCTCAGTCTGGTAGCTAGCCCTACCAGAACAGGAGAGGGCTCTCTCCGAGTCATGCTCCATGAATAGATAAATGAAATGGCCTGAGATGACTTACAGTGAACTGTTTATCTTAGGCTAGTAAGTGAATATGGACACAAGAAATGATTTTTATGAATGACTTTGTTTCTGGGATGGTATGGGACCAATGGACCTAAATACAAAGGCACAGATTACTTTGTGAGGCAAAATAGGCGGAGAGTCCAGAAGTTTAGTTTGAAAGAAACACGGAATGGAGAGATTGCTTAGGAGGGTGAAAAGGGCATGGACAACATGAATCCTTTTCAACAGAAGAAATGAACACTGAACATGAAATTTTCCCAGAGGCAGAGCAATAAAATTGAATTCTACCTTATCCAACTTAGAAAATTTCAGTGGAAATGAATATGAAATGAACTATGAAACATAACAAGGCACATATGGAATATAAGAGACACATTTTCTTCACTCACAACCACATGAATCTCATGAAACAGAGCCGTTGCCTTTCATTAATTCTCTGTAAAAAATATACAATGCAGAAACAGAGTTTCTTTTCCCACAGTCTCCCAGAAGTTACAAGCCAACCAACCCTTTGCAAATAGTTTGCATACAATATATAGAATGTTCCATGAAGAGATAGAATGCCCAAGGGTTGGGGAGTTACTCGAATCATCACAAAATGAAGGCGAAGAGCCAAACATCAGTTATAGGTGCAGCGCCACAAACATGACAAATGGCTTGGGTGGCCCTTTGCCTTCCTTTCCCACTTGGATAACTGACCATCTGGAGTGAAAATATTTTTAAAACCACCTTAGGTGCCGAAAACCTGAAGTGCATATGAGTGGGGCCACTTATGAAAAGTCGGGAAGTGAAATTTCGTGAAATAAAGGCATTTTGGGCCTTTTTTCCTATATGCGTCGTGCCCTTTTCTGTATGCGTCGTGCCACTTTGAGGCCAGTTTTGAGGCACTTTCTAGAGTCCAAAATGTGCCTAAGTGTGCTCGTTGGAAAACCTGTCCTGTCTACTTTCCAACCCAAGTGGAATTTTTTAATTTGGAGCTCATGTGCCCCTCCAAATATTCATTCTCCCAAGACTGCTTCCTGTGTGTCAAAATAGGGGTAGTGAGGCCATTTTTTGGGTGTTTTTGACCTCCTGGAGACTCAAATCATGCCCAACTTTCTTGCCTGAGTGCTAGTAGTCATGATTTTGCATGCTGAATCCAAAAATGCAAACCATTTCTCATTTGGAGCTCCAAATCCTACGCGTCGCGCCGGTGGCGCGACACATATAGAGAAAAAACCTGTGTTTGTGCCAAAAAATTTCCATGCGACCAAAATTTTCCCAAATTCCTTGAAATTTGGGCTGGAGGTTTTCTATGGAGTGCTATGACGTTCCAAGGAAGCTTCAGCCAAGATTAGAAGCCGATCTTGCTCTTTTGCCTCTTTTGTTGCTTTGCTCGCCTTCAAATTCCTTATTCGTGCCTTGCAAACCTTGTTCTGTGCCCAATAGTGGTTTTTCATGTTCTTGAGCACGTCCCTGTCCTTGTTTGCTTTCGCCAACAGCTTCTCTAAGTGGATGTGGATCCTCTCGAGCCAAATCTCTCAATCAGCCTCTATCTCCTGCTGAATAGGTGTCTTCTCATTTAGGCTTCTTTGGGCAGCCTGTTGGTCTTCACGGATGTTTTGCAGCTCCATGATCTCATGCTAGTCCTCAAGCTACTTGTTTCTTTGCTCCAGGTACTTCATGTTCCACTTGGCCCTCTCCAAGTCAAGGGACAAGGCCTCAATCTCTGATTGCTGCTCCTGGATGATCTCTTTGAGCTCTGCTGTTGTTGGCTCTGTATCGGTCTCATCATCATGAAGGAGAACGAATTTAGTCTCTCGTTCACTTGATGGTCCTTCCTCCTGCACTGGCTCCTTATCCTTGTCCTGTATTGCTCTGAGGGAAGCATCAGCAAGCAAATCCAACTTAACCTTCTCTTTTTGCCTGATTAGGGTTTCCTGGAGTATTTTCTTCAACTGCTGGATTTTGACTTTGGAGACCTGATTCCTTGTTTAGAAATGAGTAGCCATGTGTCTTTGAAATTTGTTGTCTCTTTTGGCCCTCTTAAGAAGATTGTTTAAATGGAAATTTACTTTGTCAAGCGAAAACTCCCTATTTTCATTGATTTCTCCTGCAATTAGGTCAACTGAAGACATCTGCTCCCTTTGTTGCTGAAGTTCCCTTTTGAGTCCTCTAGTCTTTGGACTCTTCCTTGTCACTTGCTCTTGATGCTCATTTGAATCATCTGTATCAACTAATTATTTTACCTTTACATTTTCTTTGCTAACATCAACCTTATGCTTATTCAAGAGTAGTTGATTTACCTTCAATTGCTCATTATCCTGCTCTAGGAATCAAACCATGAAATTGGACTTAGAAAAATTGTCCCTAAGCTCTTTGATCTTAGAATATTTCTCCATGATGACCTAATCTACTATCTTATGCTATTCATTAACATTCAAGTTTACTATATCAGTGTAAAGATGGAATTGCTCCTCATCTTGCAAAGGTGCCTTATGTTGTGATGGTGATCCCTGTTCCGCTGATGTAGGCTTGGACCCTTCCACAATGTTTGGAGAAAACAATGAGTTTTTAAAACCTGGCAGCAATTGGCTTGAGGATATTTAGAAGTAGGTTTTGATAATTTTTTTTGCAACCACTATCACCCATAAACCATCATCTCTTATCATAAAATTTGATGCAACAGCAAGATAACAAGCCTACCTAGCAAATCTACGCAAAGTATGAGAAATTTGGTGAAGTTTCCAGAAATTTTCGGGCTTGAGGCTATATGCACCGTGCTAAAAACCCAGTGCACCGCGCTCTCCATGTGCGTCGCGCTCTCTATGTGCGCTGCGTTCCTCCTTCTGTGCATCGTGCTTTTTCCAGAAGACTTTTGGAAGCCTTCCTAGTGTCCAAATTGGGCGCAGGATAGCTCGTTGGAAATTTATTTGAGTCTAATTTCCAAACCAATCTGAATTTTTCAATTTGGAGTTCATTTTCTCTGTCAAAAATCAAATCTCCCAAGACTGGTCAAAATGTGCCAAATGAGACTGCCTCAAGGCAGAGTGCTGTTGCGGTCAACTTTTGAATGCCTTCCTCAACCCCAAATTAAGCTCCTGATATCTAATTTGAAATATATTTGTCTTTAGTTATCATTTGGATCATCAAACAAGTCATTTGGCCAACCAAGCTAGGAGAAAACGTGATTTTCCCAAGGTCACTCCAGAGGTGCATCAATTCTCCCAAGGCAATTGTATTTTTGACATTTCTTCAAAACCATGAAACCTGTGTAAAACGTGAAGGAGGTTTTTCTTCCTTGTTCTGTTGTGGACAAAAACCTCTCTTAATTTTTCCAAATTCATCTTTCCTTTCTCAGAAACATAATTTGAGTGAAACCTACCCCGATGTGGGGAACAAGAAATTTGTCGAAATGAAGCGAAATGAAGGGGATATGGAGCTTCTAAATTCTTGAGGAAATTTTGGGAAGTATGGAGGGATGTTAGGAAGTAGGGGAAAGTGGAATATTAGAAATTGAGTGAGGGGAAGGGGTCCAAAAAGGAAAAACACAGGCCCAACTTAGAAAATTGCCAGGTTGTAGCAAGAAACTAGGGTTTGTGCGAAAATGAGGAATTTGGGGGATCTCAGTGATGGGAAGTGTTTGATAAGGTACTTTAAGGATAGGGGAAGGTGTATGAACATTAGGATACAAGTTTTTCCGATGATTTGACCGTCAAAGAGAAATTGCCTTCAAAACCCTAGGAGAGGGAAATGGCCTTACCTAGGCACAACTGAAGCATGAACAAGGTGTAAAATGACCCAATGGAACTTGACATGATAATGAAAACCCTCTGAATGATGGTACACTCAGCTAAATGGTGACATGGAACATCATTTGGACAACTTGACAAGGGTAAAATCAAACTCTAGACCTAATGCCTAATAACCAAATTTTGCTTGAAGACTTACTGAAATGACAAAATTTGACCTTGACACCTTAAAATCACTTGTGTAAGAGCATGTTTGATCACTGGAGGAAGGCTGCAAAGACTGACACTAACATTGGCTCCAATGGGGGATGGTAGCTCCTTGGAGGTGCCAAGAACAACAGATCTATGGAAGAGCTAGATAGTGCCTTTTGTCCATTGGGCTATGGAGTCATTATTCCGACAAACCAACATGACTCAATTTATTGGCTGAAACTTGACTCAAACTGACTCAATGCAATTGACATGACTAAACAAACTTGACTCTAACAAACTAACTCAAAATACTAAGAACTGAACTTAAAACTTAAAGCTTGGTGGTAGTACATGACCACCTGCATTTCTTACAAGACTATATATCATCAAACTATATCGAACTGCCAATGTAACCAATCAAGAAGATGGCTTCTTGACTGATTCTTCCGATCAGATCTTTTGGTCAACAATTGATACTGGTAACTGGGCATCCAAAAACATAATTGGCCATGATCTCCTGCATCATTGAATACCACCATAATCACCTTCACTGCTGACTGCAACAGATTTGCCATTGGATCATGAAAAACATGAAGATTTTCTATTGCCACCTCTTGTTGAGAAAACAAGATGTATTTTTCTTTTGATTCTGATTTTCCTTCATAATGTACTTCAGAAAAAGTATGGTCCTGGTCCTCAAAAAATTCTGAACAAGTAGATGAGCAGATTTCCTCTTCAAAGAACATTTCAAAACATGAAACATAGGAAGAAGAATTTGAAACGACATCGTGAATGGTCTCATCTTTGGTAGTCTGAACATCTTGCAGGTTATCTTCATATGATATGACAACCAGATTCTCATTACATTCATTAATCATAAGAAAAGAAACTTCAGATGTTTCGTGAAACCCAACACAATCATTTATATCATCTACCATAACTTCACCCGGATCTTTTTCACTTACTTGAACAAATTCTCATCTTGTTGTTCATGAGCTGACTGGACTACCTCTTTATGAAGGCTTTGTTCTGATGACATGAGAACATTTGGATTCAAAACTCTGTTTTCTTCATTCCAGGTGATTTTAATGGTAGAATTATCTTTCATGGGACTTAGTACAAGGTTTTCTTGGTCACCATAATCCGAATCTGGATATGAAAGGGCTGACTTAACGTTATCACATTTTGAAAGTAGAACTGGACTTCCCTGCATGCTGTCTTCTTCTATGGACAGATCTGAAACGACACTTTTTCTTTCATCACTTTCAGCCCTATGGAACTCTTCAACCTGCTGATCTATCAAGTTGTTCACCGGATTGTCATCCTTTTCAAAAGAGGAAGAAGTTTCACCAACACTTTCTTGACCATGTGTGCACCGCAAATCTGCTTTAGCTTGAGCTGGAACATGACTGTGCAAGAGTTGATTTATCTCATCTTCAGATAAAGGAGATAAGACCGTTTGTTTCCTTTTTCTCAAACAGTGATTGTCTTCAATATTTTCAAGTGAAGAATTTTCCTCATACTTCTGATCCATTTCATGTAATTCATGTTGACTATCAAGAGGCAAAACTCCTTCATCTTCCACCATACAAAGATATTGATTCTGCTGCAACGTTTCCTGAGCATCTTGATGGGACTCCTCTAGTTTCTCTTCATGTTGCTGAAATGGGTTCTCGTACAAGGCTTCCATGATCTCATCATCCATAAAATTATCATCCTCATAGTATTTTTCAAGGCTTTCAATAAAAGTAGAAGCATGTTTGCAATGATCATGAACTAGGTTTAATGATGGATAAGATTCTTGATATCTTTCAATGAACAGGGCTTGAAAATACTTTAAACAGTAAATACAAGCAGGTGGAAAACTTTCATACCAAGATTGGGCTTCACCTTCTAGAGTGGCCATGAATATCTTCATTAAGCAATCTTCAGGAAAATAAACCTTCAAATTGCGAATATGCATGTGAAATCGAACTAGATGTAAAGCAGTGTCCTTCTTACCATCATCTTTGAACGTAGGCAGATTCCTTGACCAATCTACCTTCGGAATTTTATTTGGAAAACCGGGGATGTGACCTCGGCTTATGGGAGCGTATCTTCTTGCAATCTGCTCCATTTTAAAAAATCTCAAAGCTACTGATCCCTCTATAGTGGAGTCACCATGAAGCACCGGTTGCTGGATTCTTCAGTGAAAGGAGTTGCCAGGTGAATGATTTCAGCCGTCTTCTTATGTCTGATCGTTGTTCACAATCAACCATCAGATCTGAGCTTGATAGATGTACTGGGGCAAAACAATCTTCAAGCAAACAATTTTCTCCCCAGCAGAGTCGCCACTATGTTAGCACCTAAATTCGCCTTAGGCTGAAAGAAGGCAAAATTCAGGGTAACCATAAACCACGCTCAGTCTGGTAGCTAGCCCTACCAGAATAGGAGAGGGCTCTCTCCGAGTCACGCTCAGTGAATAGATAAATAAAATGGCCTGAGATGACTTATAGTGAACTATTTATCTTAGGCTAGTAAGTGAATACGGATACAAGAAATGATTTTATGAATGACTGTGTTTCTGGGATGGTATGGGACCGATGGACCTCAATGAATAGAGAACTTAATACAAAGGCACAGATTACTTCGTGAGGCAAGAGAGGCGAAGAGTCCAACAGTTTAGTTTGAAAGCAACATGGAATGGAGAGATTTCTTAGGAGGGTGAAAAGGGCATGGACAACATGAATCCTTTTCAACAGAAGAAATGAACACTGAACATGAAATTTTCCCATAGGCAGAGCAATAAAATTGAATTCTACCTTATCCAACTTAGAAAATTTCACTGGAAATGAATATGAAATGAACTATGAAACATAACAAGACACATATAAAACATAAGAGACACATTTTATACAGTCACAACCACATGAATATCACGAAACAGAGCAGTTGCCTTTCATTAATTCTCTGTAAAAAATATACAATGCAGAAACAAAGTTTCTTTTCCCACAGTCTCCCAGAAGTTACAAGTCAACCAACCCTTTGCAAATAGTTTACATACAATACATAGAATGTGCCATGAAGAGATAGAATGCCCAAGGGTTGGGGAGTTACTTGAATCATCACAAAATGAAGGCGGAGAGCCAAACATCAGCTACAGGTGCAGTGCCACAAACATGACAAATGGCTTTGGTGGCCCTTTGCCTTTCTTTGCCACTTGGATAACTGACCATCTGGAGTGAAAATATTTTTAAAACCACCTTTTGTGTTGAAAAACTGAAGTGCATATGACTGGGCCCACTTATGAAAAGTCGGGAAGCGAAATTTCGCGAAACAGAGACATTTTGGGCCTTTTTTCCTATATGCGCCACGCCCTTTTCTGTATACGTCGCGCCACTTTGAGGCCCGTTTTGAGGCATGTTCCAGAGTCTAAAATGTGCCCAAGTGTGATCGTTGGAAAGCTTGTCCTGTCTAATTTTCAACCCAAGTTGAATTTTTGAATTTGGAGCTCATTTGCCCCTCCAAATCTTCATTCTCCCAAGACTGCTTCCTGTGTGTCAAAATAGGGGCAGTGAGGCCATTTTTTGGGTGTTTTTGACATCCTGGAGACTCAAATCATGCCCAACTTTCTTGCCCGAGTGCCAGTAGTCATGATTTTGTATGCTGAATCCAAAAATCAAACCATTTCTCATTTGGAGCTCCCAATCCTACATGTCGCGTCGGTGGCACGACGTGTATAGAGAAAAAACCTGTGTTTGTGCCAAAAAATTTCCATGCGACCAAAATTTTCCCAAATTCCTTGAAATTTGGGTTGGAGGTTCTCTATGGAGTGCTATGACGTGTCAAGGAAGCTTCAGCCAATATTAGAAGCCGATCTTGCTCTTTTTCCTCTTTTGCCTCTTTTGTTGCTTTGCTCAATTTTGCCTTCAAATTCCTTATTCGTGCCTTGCAAACCTTGTTCCGTGCCCAATAATGGTTTTTCATGTTCCTGAGCGTGTTCCTGTCCTTGTTTGCTTTCACCAACAACTTCTCTAAGTGGATGTGGATCCTCTCGAGCCAAATCTCTCAATCAACCTCTATCTCCTGCTGAATAGGTGTCTTCTCATTTAGGCTTCTTTGGGCAGCCTGTTGGTCTTCACAGATGTTTTGCAGCTCCATGATCTCATGCTAGTCCTCAAGTTGCTTTTCTGTCTGCTCCAGGTACTTCATGTTCCACTTGGCCCTCTCCAAGTCAAGGGACAAGGTCTCAATCTGTGATTGCTGCTCCTGGATGATCTCTTTGAGCTATGCAGTTGTTGGCTCTATATCGGTCTCATCATCATGAAGGAGAACGAATTCAATCTCTCGTTCACCTGATGGCCCTTCCTCCTGCACTGGCTCCTTATCCTTGTCCTGTATTGCTCTGAGGGAAGCATCAGCAAGCGAAACCAACTTAACCTTCTCTTTTTGCCTCATTAGGGTTTCATGGAGTATTTTCTTCAACTGCTTGATTTTGACTTTAGAGACCTAATTACTTGTGTAGCAATGAGTAGCCATGTGTCTTTCAAATTTGTTGTCTCTTTTGGCCCTCTTAAGAAGATTGTTTAAATGGAAATTTACTTTGTCAAGCCAAAACTCCCTATTTTCATTGATTTATCCTGCAATTAGGTCAACTCAAGACATATGCTCCCTTTGTTGCTGAAGTTCCCTTTTGAGTCCTCTAGTCTTTGGACTCTTCCTTGTCACTTGCTCTTGATGCTCATCTGAATCATCTGTGTCAACTAATTATTTTCCCTTTACATTTTCTTTGCTAACATCAACCTTATGCTTATTCAAGAGTAGTTGATTTACCTTCAATTGCTCATTATCCTGCTCTAGGAATCAAACCATGAAATTGGCCTTAGAAAAATTGTCCCTAAGCTCTTTGATCTTAGCATCTTTCTCCATGATGACCTAATCTACTAGCTTATGCTATTCATTAACATTCAAGTTTACTATATCAGTGTAAAGATGGAATTGCTCCTCATCTTGCAAAGGTGCCTTAAGTTGTGATGGTGATCCCTGTTCTGTTGATGTAGGCTTGGTCCCTTCCACAATGTTTGGAGAAATCAATGATTTTTTAAACCCTGGCAGCAATTGGCTTGAGGATCTTTAGAAGTAGGTTTTGAGAATTTTTGTTGCAACCACTATCACCCATAAACCATCGTCTCTTATCATAAAATTTGATGCAACAGCAAGATAGCAAGCCTAACTAGCAAATCTACGCAAAGTATGAGCAATTTGGTGAAGTTTCTAGCAATTTTTGGGCTTGAGGCTATATGCGCCGCGCTCTCCATGTGCGTCGCGCCCGTTCAAATTAACACTGGGCAATTCCTCCCAGTGCGTCCGTGCTCCTCCTCCTGTGCATCACGCTTTGTCCGGAAGACATTTGGAGGCCTTCTCAGTGTCCAAATTGGGCGTGGGATAGCCCGTTGGAAAGGCCTTTGAGTCTAATTTCCAACCCAACTAGAATTTGTGAAGTTGGAGTTCATTTTCCCTGTCAAAAATCAAATCTCCCAAGACTGGGCAAAATGTGCCAAATGAGGCTGCCTCAAGGCAGAGTGCTGTTGAGATCACCTTGTGAATGCCTTTCAGAACCCACAATTGTGCTCATGATAGCTCATTGGAACAATATTTGTCTCTAGTTATCATTTGGATCATCAAGCAAGTCATTTGGCCAACCAAGCTAGGATAAAACTTGATTTTCCCAAGGTCACTCCAGAGGTGCATCAATTCTCCCGAGGCAATTGTATTTTTGACATTGCTTCAAAACTATGATGCCTGTGTAAAACATGAAGGATGTTTGTCTTCCTTGGTCTGTTTTGGACAAAAACCTCTCTCAGGTTTTCCAAATTCATCTTTTCTTGCTCAGAAACATCATTTGAGTGAAACCTACCCCGATGTGGGGAACAAGAGATTTGTCGAAATGAAGCGAAATGAAGGGGATAGGGAGCTTCTAAATTCTTGAGGAAATTTTGGGAAGTATGGAGGGATGTTAGAAAGTAGGGGAAAGTGGAATCTCAGAAATTGAGTGAGGGGAAGGGGTCCAAAAAGGCAAAACACAGGCCCAACCATAGAAAATTGCTAGGTTGTAGCAA
>APFE031026572.1:35205-48181 GCA_000404065.3 Pinus taeda
CTCCTCCACAGGTCTCTAAGTTTCTTGGGCTTGGCCATCCCAGGAGTCTCAAAGCCCTTTTGTACCATTTTCTTTCCTTCTTTTCACTTTCTATTCACTTGCATCTCTAGTTTTTATTTCCTTTTATTTTTGCATTTAGTATTAATGATTTCTTGTTGTAGGATTGAGTTAAATGGTTGATGTAAGTTCTTTTGCAGGATCAAAAACACTATTTCATCCTTGGAAAAGCTTTGGAAGTTCATAGTAATCATTGAACTGCTTGGATTAGTCTTTTTATTCCCAAATCTAGATTGCTGGACCTCCTTTTTAACAAAGAACAATAAATTTCTGCTATTTTTTAGAGCATGATAACGAGCTTCAATCTAGTTGGTTCCACTTGCATTATATCACAAAAAAATTCTAGTTCATAAAAAAAATTACCCCATTGCATTTACACTTGATTTGGTTAGGAAATTTTTAGATTTACTATCTCACTAGTTCTCAAATTTATAGATTTTCGATTAGTAGTGTTTTTTTTATTTTTTTGCATGGGTTAACAGAGTTAGTTTTGAGTGATTCCACTTGTAATAGGGACCTAAGACATCCTAGTTAATAAAAAAATTTGTCCCATCCAATTTGGATTTGATTTGCTTGGTCATTAAACACTCACCAATTTCATCATTTCACAAGGAAACTTCTCCATGTTTTTTGAGCAAATCCATCTATCTCCCAACTTTGGTTTTGAGTTCTGAAGTGGTCCTAGGCACTCTTTTGCCTCATTCCATCCACCAAACACCTTTCCTAAGCTTTCCATCACCTTCAACATCCATCCCTTTTTTTCTCGGATGTATCCTGTAGGTTTTTAGGGGATCTTGTAGGTTTTTAGTACATCATGTAGGTTTTCCTGTAGTGGCCAGTTTTGGGGCTGAATTGAGGGAAAACCTTCAGGAAGTCACACAAGGTCACCTAAGGGTCTTCCAAGCCTTCCAACCATCCACCATCTCCAAGACACCTTCCACATCATCAAAACAGATTAGCTTTCACACTCTCACATGAAAAAAAGACAAAAAGAAAATTATTTATTTTATTCATTTACATGTATAACAGTAGAAGGTTTGATGGTTTGAATTTGCATGCTTACGACAATAGGATTGCATACATGTTAACTTATCATTATTTTGAAGCAAAGCCTCTTAGTATTTTGTTAGAAAATGGTGTGTTTTAGCATTTGATTTCAGTCTCTTTCCTTATACTTTTCTTTTCTCAATAGGTTAAGGTTCCATTTCGAACATTTCATTTTCTACAATTAGTTTAATATTTGAATTTAGTACATGCACCCTATTACATCATGACAGCAAAGGAAGGACACATTGTATGTTGCACATATAGTGTCGATACCTCTTAAGTTAGTACGAACCCCGAGTTGATAATTAAAGTCAGTAGGCTTGGGAGTTGTAGCATTCTTGTTGCAATACCGAAGCTCATCACTTTTTGGCGTTGTTGCCGAGGAGGTGTCAAATTATGCATTGTTTTCTTCCCCAGTTGATTCATTTCTTTTTAATTTGTGCAAAAAAAAAAAAAATTGTTAGGCATATTTAATTTCAAACGTGGAAAATTGCATTGCATTATAGTTTTAATTCAATCATAAAAACAAAAACAAAAAAAATTCTCCAACACCAACCCACCCCCCCCATTTGATCACATGGTGCAGTAAGAGCCATATCACCATTCACTTTTGCAGGTAGAAGAAGAATAAGAGATGAAAAATAATGTAGAATAAATGGACGGAGAAGATGACAATGAGGAATATCCACTCGGATTCCCCATTCAAGATATTGATATCAATGTGCACATGCAGAACATCCATCCATATTTTCTTCTAAAATTTCATGGTATAAGGTTAGAGTATCCGGAAACCTTTCTCATTTATAGTCACTTACTAAAAACTCAAAGGCTGAGATTGTTTCTGGAAACATTGAAGGATAGAGCTTTTAAATGGTTCATGAGTTTAGGGACTAATTCAATAAGATCATGGAATGATATGCAAAATATATTTATAGAAAAATATAAAGATCATAATCTTAAAGAAGAAATATTTAGAATGAATCAAAGAGAAGATGAGAGCCTTTAGGATCTAATAGAGAGGTTCATGTGTAATGTTAAGAGGGCAAAACTACAACATTTAAGATCCGACACACTAAAAACCCTCTTACTTAGAGAAATTAGGGATGAATGGATTGATCTCCTTAATATCATGTGTAGAGGTGATATATATAAATTATCATTTGAGAAAATTTGTGAAACATGCAAACACATATCAAGAGGAAAAACAAGAGTAGGTAAATCAACATCAAGATCGGTAAGTCAAGCTAAACTTGGAAATTTGTTTGATGATTTTAAAACATAAATTCTTAGCAATCTAAAAAAACAAGTAGAAATGTTAAGAATGCAAGATAAAGGAAAAGAAAATGATGATATTTGTGTTGCAGAATCACATGATGCTAAACATTGTCCATCATTACCAAGGTTGAAGGAAGTTTACCAAGAGGACAATGGAGCAAGTCAATTGCCGATGCAACGATGTTATGTAGCTCCAAGAGGACCATGGCAACCTATTCAGTTGGATATGATGCAAGAGCCTAATTCACAATTTCAAGCTTATGCACATCCACCTCAAAGTAATTGGAACACACCCTTTTCTTGGCAACATTAGCCATCTCAACCCGAAAACCAATCTTGGCAACAAGGCTGGCAAGGAACTTATGGGAACCATCCAAAATATCCTCAGTATTTTCCTCAATATCCTCCATACCAAACTCCATATTATCCTTACCATTCATCTCCACGATAACCACAACCCCATTCACATCCATATCAGATATACACTCCCACTCAACTACCTGTATCGCCATTTCCAAACCCACACATTGAAGTAGCTTAAACCACTTACAATGTTGAGGTAAAACACTTCCAAACATCTCCTATTGAGCTCAATGGTATTCACCATAGCTTAGGAAGAGTATTTCAAAACATATTTTCTATTGATATCATTGAAGGACTACATCCAGAAGAAGAAGATTCAAAAGAGAAGATCAAAGAATCATGGGTTGCACTTGACGAAGAGTAGACATCAAAATCAGAGATTGAGAAATCTCTCTCATGGTTACCATCAAATCCTCCATGTATTCAAGAGATCAATCAGAAAAGAGAGGAAGACTTGAAGGTCATGATAGAAGAAGACATCCAAGATGGTCCAAATTAGAAGGTGGACCAGAGGCATCACAACTATATTGAAATATGGTTCCGGATAGTCACTAAGTTGCAGCAATACTCTCTTCTTCAATTGTGCTTGATATCATCAAGGTCAAATCATTTAATCTCTGAAATCCAGATACATGTCAAAGCATACATTTCAAGCCTATACATCATTTTGTCTGTTATCTTGATATGCACATGGCTCCATTGGAAGTATTCTTATACTTGAAAGTGATTTTGTTTTTCAAGTAGAGTAGGGTTAAAAAAAAGGAAAAAAATAAAAATATCAATTGAAAAACTCCTTTGAGGTGCCTCAGATTGTCTCATTGATTGAAACCCTCCATGAGGTGGTTAATGGGTTGGAAAAAAAGAAAAAAGAGGAAAAAAGAAAAGATCCTAGGTGAAAACCTCCTTTGAGGCGCCTAGGTAGATCTACTAGTTGAAAACCTCCTTGAGGTAGCTAGTAGGCCTAGAAGGAAAACAGAGAAAAAAAAAAAAATATATATGTTTCATGTATCTCTATGATGAATGCATGTACTCTCCAACATCTGCAAGCAACAAGAACAAGTTGGTACGAAAATGAAAATTGGTCAAGCCTAGTCAAAAGAAGTCAAATTTTGACTTTCTCCTCCTTTGCTAAAATTCTCCAACAAGGCCAATGCCATGCCAATCCATCACCCTCATCTATTTTCACCATCCACCCATTATTTTTAAGCTTCTACCATTCAGTTTGCTTGTTGTCCTAAAAAACTATAGGATACTCTCTTTTACTACAGGATAGAAAAATACATAGAGTAGAAATTTGTTTTTGCCATAACTTGAAAACCATGCATCCATTTTCCAAGCTGTTTTAGGGGGAGATGAATATGGATGATGGTGACATGATCAAACAATTTCAACAAATTCTAGTGCACAGTTTTCAAGAAATCAATGTCTATCACTTAAAGCCATTTTTTCATGTTCTTGATATCCGTGCATCCATTTACAAATATGTTTCACGGGGAGATGCATATGGATGAGAGTAACATGCCCAAACAATTTCAGAAAATTCCAGTGCACAGTTTCCAAGAAATAGGCCTCCATCACCTTGAGCCATTTTTAGTTTTTCTCGAGATTCGTGCATGCATTGACCAATTTTATTTTATTTTTATTTTTTTAAATGGGTAAGTAGATAATGATGATGGAAACATGCTCAGAAAGTTTCAGGTCAATCCATTCTACTACTTGGGATATATGGACAAAACAAGTCATTGTCCTTAAAACCTATAGGATTCCATGAGATCCTACATGATACAAAACAACACCTACAGGATTGGCAGTGAGTAGTTTTAAAAGGGAAAAATAGAGATTGGCTTCATCAAGCAGTGTTAAGGAGGTATGCTCTACATTTTCCCACAGTTTTCCAAGTAAGAGGAACATAAAAAAACCCTTCTAGTTTGTTGAAAGTGATTGCAACATAAGGGAATTGTATACACGAAATTTTTAAATTTAATATCAAACATATACAAAACTCCATCCATCAGAGAAAAATGACAGGGGGAAACCATCAACATAGTAAGGATTCATCAGCACCCTCCTGTACTAGATATATTCAAAAGGCAATATTGGATGGGTTTCTTTGAAAAATTGAGGAGATATGATGATGAAGTAGCTAGAGATTTGCAATAAGTTTCAGCATGGAGATCAAGAGGTCAAAGAAGCTCCTCTAGAGCTTAGCAACAACATCAAGATCACCAACATCACCATCCAACACTGGCACATCAACATCAACTCAGCAGCATCATGCATGTCTCTCCAACAACCATCAGGTAGGTATAGGTATGCAATATTATTGACCTCTTCTCTTGAGCATATTATAGTTAGAAATTTGTTGTCAATGCATGAGAGATGAGGTTTTATAAGCTAAGGAAGGGTCAACAGTCTCAACCACCTTCAACTAGTTAATTGCAACTCACTCCTTCACTCATGCAAAGTCAAATTATAAAGGTCATGATTTCAAGGAATGAGGACAAAAATTAAAAGAAGTATTTTTTGCAAAGGCCAAGTCACCACAACACTCCAAGCCCTCCATCCACTTCATATTCACTATCTATTCATCATTCATCCATCTCATTTCATTCTTGAGAAAAACAAGAAGAGCGTCCTCTCCATTTTAAAAAACATACACCACTCCTTTTGAGCCCTAGCATCATCATCCAATCCCTCTACATCACTTCTCATCACCCCCATACAGTTAGAATACTTTGAAGGAAGAATGAATGACTATTACAGGAAGGAAGAATGCTTCTACAAGAAGGAAGAAAGGAACAAATTGTGTTAGAACCCAAAATGGCAGTGCCTAAGAGAGACCTAATCAAAACAGAGAACTCCAAGGCCATTAGGAAATCACTTAGGCCACAAAAGAGAAGAAGAAGATAACAAAAAGAAATAAGGCATTCACCATCAAAATAGAACTCAAATTACAGTAATGAAAAGAGGTGTTACAAGAGGTCTCCAATCTCTTTCTAGCTTTTGTCCAGGGCTTAAAAATGGGAGAAATGCATGGGAGTCTAGTTAAGGGTCTTCCCTAACCTCAAACTATCATTTATGCTCAAAACTGGTTTCCTATAGTTTTAACAGGGTTTCTTGTAGTTTTGACAGGAATTACTACAGGATGTCCTAGTTCTCATCTAAATGCATTTTGAAGGTGTTAGAGGTGTCCAAATAGCGAAACAAGGTAGTAGAAGGTTGATAAGGATACATAAGACCTTGCTAAACTGAAAAATATTCAAAAAATCTATCTTGAATAAGGGCAAGAAAGCAAGTAAATGGTCTCAAGAACCAATGATTTTTCTTTGCACAAATATGTTTTTGATCTTGTCCTTGCAGATTTTACAGCCAAGATTCTTAATGCATAAGAGAGAGGCCACCAGGGCCATGGATGAGACACAATGAGGTCACTAAGTTGCTCAAAGGATGAGAAACACTTTTAGCAGGGGGTATGATGGGCCTCTAAATTATACATAAATTAAGGCCCATGCCTATAAATTAAACATAAATTAAGGTCCATTTAACCATCATTCAACATATTAAACCTCTCTTCTTGCATTAGATAATTTATTTTTAACTTTAATATATTCATTAGGAAGGTTTATGAATAATTGGATATTTGTGCCTAATATTATTTATTTTTGTGGAATATTATGAGAATATTGGGCAGATTATGAAGATTTGGAGGAGAAGATAATTTAGGGACTTTTCCCTATTGCAGGAGGATCAATAATAAATAATAAATGAACAAGATATTATGGAGTTATGGAAAAAATTGTGGAACTCCAATGATTGAGAAAATCTAGGAATGTGTTCCACTAATAAAGGGACCAGATCCACTAATCAAGGGATTTTGGTGGGGAAAGCTTCCTCCGTTCATGGGGAATGATTCATAATCATTTTATATAAGTATCAAGTCAAATTTCCCTATAGAGATAAATTTTCATTAGTTTTCTTGTGGTGAGAACTCATATTTCTGCAACTCCATTGTATTTTCTTGCAGGGATGTAATTGTATTGAAGAAAATAATGAAGATTAGTGTCATGTTAAGCTTCTAAATCTTGTTCTTCTCCATAGGTCTCTAAGTTTCCTTGGGCTTGGCCATTATAGGAGCTTCAGATCCCTTTTGTATTATTTTATTTCCTTCTTTTCACTTCTTATTCACATGCATCTCTAGTTTTTATTTCTTTATATTTTTGCATTTAGTATTAATGATTTATTGTTGTAGGATTGAGGTAAATGGTTGATGTAAGTTCTTTTGTAGGATCAAAAGAACTATTTAATCCTTGGAAAATCTTTGGAAGTTCATAGGAATCATTGCGCTGCTTGGATTAGTCTTCTTATTCCCAAATCTAGATTGTTGGACCTCCTTTTTAGCAAATAACAATAAATTTATGCTATTTTTGAGAGCATGCCAACAAACTTAAATCAAGTTGGTTAAAATTGAATTAGATCACAAAAACATTATATTTCTTAACAAAAATTACCCCATTGCATTTTCACTTGATTTGGTTAGGCATTTTTTAGATTTACTAGCTCTCTAGTTCTCAAATTTTTAGATTTTCGACTAGTAATGTTTTTTTATTTTTTTGCATGGGTTAACAGAGGTATTTTTGAGTGATTCCACTGGGAATAGGGACATAATACATCCTAGTTAATAAAAAAATTTGTCCCATCCAATTTGGATTTGATTTTCTTGGTCATTAAGCCCTCATCAATTTCATTGTTTCACAAGAAAACTTCTCCAGGCTTTTTGAGCAAATCCATCCATCTCCCAACTTTGGTTTTGAGTTATGAGGTGGTCCTAGACACTCCATTGCCTCATTCCATCCACCAACCACCTTCCCTAAGACTTTCATCACCTTCAACATGTTGAAAATGGCAACAAGAAATGCTAAAAATAGAAGTGCTAAAAATAACACTGCTAAAAATAATAGTTTGGGTATCAATGCTGGATTGGGCAATAGGGAATGAAAAATAGAAGTGATAAAAATAGAAGTTCTATGTTTAGAAATTCAGTGTGGATTCCTATTTTAGTCAGTCCCTGGACTAGAAATAGGAAGTAAAATTCGAATTTGATATTAACAGCAGTTTGTAAATTAATTAATTAATTCAGTTTGAGTTAATTAGTTAAGGAATTATGAACTTGAAGTCTATGTGAGGACATGCAACAGTTTCTCCTTTAATTGAGGGATTTAACCATCAATTAAAGGATGAGGATGAGTTGTAATTAGTTGTCTTAGTTAACTAAGTCAAGTCTAGTTAGATTAATTTAACAAGTTGTTAGAATAATGAGATTCAGTTTGTTAATGCTTGCATGCATGTAAAAACTGGTATTTGAGATAAATTAAGATTCACTCATGGATAACTCATGCATGTCAGTTCAGGCAGAGACCCAGTTGAGATCAGATGGAGGGATAGTATACTACCAGTTGCTAGGATATTCCTTGTGAGTATTCCTTGCATGCAGAAGGAATATTATTCCTTATGGATTGCGTAGTTGGACCTGAGGTTACAATAGGTATGATATGACCAATTCACACATGTTATGACATTGGATCCCAATCAAAACTGTGCAAGGAAATAGGAGCTTGGAGGACTTGTGTAGCCTATATATACAGGCCTAGGTAGTCAATGAGCTACATCATCAGAGTACAGAGAGAGAAGGATAGCTTTTGCGCTGATTCTTTTTGTATGTTGTTGAGGATTTCCACTTGATTGATAATACAGTGTTGGGGTTTTATGTTGGTGTTTTTCCCAGTGATATATTCTATGTTATGTGTGATTAATTCCTTCTTATCAGTTATATGTGTTCATGCTTGATGTTGCTCATATTCAATTAAGCTTCCGCAAAGTTTATGGTAGATGTAGATCTAGTATTATGCTTTAGTACATTGCATATATCAGTTGGATTTGTAGGTGAAATTTCTACATGATATCAGTGAGCTAGCTGATAGGTAGAGAAAATTCTACATGGTATTGGAACACAGGTGATCAAGGAAGAACAATATATAAGAAGGAAGTCAAAGTTTATTACTCGAGATATAGATCTCAAGTTCTTATCACATCTATTTCACCGATGGCGTTCTATGGTTTGAGGCTTGAGTATGCCCTTGATGGTAACTCAAACTATATAGCTTGGAAGGATCACATGGAGGTAGTATTGGAAGATAACAACCTTAAGGACTTCATTTATCAAGAAGTCCCTAAGCCTACTGATGCTACTCAACTAGTGGAATGGAAGAAGTGTGTGGCTAGAGCTAGGAGAATTCTCTTGGAGGGAGTGCGAGATCACATTGTCTTGAGCCTCCATGGGAAGGAGACTCCGTTTGCAATGTGGAAATCATTGAAAGATTTATATCAGAATAGCAGTGATCAGAGGAAGCTGGCACTGAAGGAGAAACTTCAAAAGATCAAGTGTGAAAAGGGTGAGACGATCTATATGTATCTGACCAAGCTCATCACATGCAGGGATGAGCTTGCAAGTGTAAGGGTCATGACAGCTGATGATGATATGGTGAGTCTAGCACTCCTTGGCCTTCCTAAGAGCTAGCATAGCTACCAGGACTCAGTTAATGGAAGGGACAAACTACCAGATTGGGAACGACTATGGTCAGATTTGATGCAGGAGGAGATTAGACGGAGCACCATACCAGATTGGGAACGACTATGGTCAAATTTGATGCAGGAGGAGATCAGACGGAGCACCATAGATGGTTCTTCATCCATGGAGGATGAGAAGAACTGTGCCTTAGCGAGTAAGGCAAAGAAGAGGAAGGAGAAGGTTTCTCTTTTTGAATCCAGTTCTTCCAATGGTGGGAAGAAGGTGGACAAATCGAAAGGAGAATGCTTTCGTTGTCATGAGGTGGGCCATTATGCTGCAAATTGTCCACAGAGGAAATCCAAGAAGGGATCCGAGGAAAGATTTGAAGGTGAGGCACTTGCCTCACAGTTCGAGTTGGATTTCACACTCTTCGCATGCATGGTTTCATCCATGGTGGGAAATGGTTGGTTTCTTGACAGTGGAGCTTCTTTCCACATGATCGACGACAAGAGTTTGTTTAGTGCTTTGGAGGAAAAAGATCTCCAGATAATCATAGCGATGGGTAATGATGAAAAGTATAGTGTCTCAGGTGTAGGCACGATTAGTTTTTAGACGGAGCATGGAGCTAGTATTACCTTGACCGATGTCAAGTATGTACTAGGACTGAAGAGAAACTTGGTGTTGATCGCGATGCTGGAAGACAGAGGTTATCATGTAGTCTTCAGTAAGGGAAAGGTTTTCCTTAGACACATCATTACTAGACAAGTGAAGTAGATTGGTTCACGGGTCAAGAACCTGTATGCTCTTGAGGTTCAAGATGCATGCAAAGCCTTGAGCAGCAAGGCAACTGATGGAGACTTGGTGGTTGAGAGGGAGGGTATATTACCTCTCAACATGCAGTGCCAGAAGAAGTCTCAGACGATTGTAGAGGAGCTAAGATTGGTGCAATAGCTTCAAGAGGTTGTGGAGCAGCTAGAAATAGAGAAGCTGAGAGGAGATCGAGTAGAGGCATCTACTCATGCAGAGACCTCTAGTAGGGGGAAACTTCAAGCCAGGTGGGTAGAGGGATCACATGCATCCATACCTCCAGGTAGGAGGTGGGGCGATGTGGAGTGATTGTCCCAAGGAGGAGGGGTAGGATCCTTGAGGTACCCAACCTCTTTGATTCGACTTTGCTATGGGAGCCCCGATGAGGAGTAGCAGAACTGACTGATTGGGTAGAGATAGATGCAAATGGAGTGGAATAGAGAGCTACAGTGCAGGGAATCCTAGGACAACGCAGAGCTAGCAGGCTACAACAATGCGAGAGGCACAAGTGTGTAGCACAGTGTAGGGTAGCACAGACAAGTGTGCAATGGTGCGAGATGCATGGAGATGTTGTAGTAGTGCAGAGGTCAAAGAGGGAGCACTTGTCAGCAGCAGGTAGAGCTTCGGCATCAGAGTATGTTGCTAGCCCAACAGAGAGGTAAGTTGGGAGTTTTTTTTGTTCCAAGAGTTGTTGGAGCAACCACACTTGGTAGAAGTGTTGCATGCAGAACATTCCGAAGGTATAGAATCAGGTTCAAGAGGAAGCCTTTTTTGTTGAGAGGGAGTGTTGAAAATGGCAACAAGAAATGCTAAAAATAGAAGTTCTAAAAATAGCACTGCTAAAAATAGCAGTTTGGTTATCAGTGCTAGATTGGGCAACAGGGAATGAAAAATGGAAGTGCTAAAAATAGAAGTTCTATTTTTAGCAGTTCAGAGTGGATTTCTATTTTAGTGAGTCCCTGGACTAGAAATAGGAAGTAAAATTCAAATTTGATATATTTTTTCTATATAATACTACCTAAGCACCCACGGGGATTTGAACCAGTGACCTATCGCAAGGAGTGCCTTAACATTACACCCATTCACCGTCAATCCAAAGCCCCGTGGGCAATTCAAATTTGATATTAACAACAATTTGTAAATTAATTAATTAATTTAGTTTGAGTTAATTAGTTAAGGAATTATGAACATGAAGTCTATGTAAGGACATGCAACAATTCTCCTTTGATTGAGGGGTTTAACCATTAGTTAAAGGATGAGGATGAGTTGTAATTAGTTGGCTCAGTTAACTAAGTCAAGTCCAGTTAGATTAATTTAACAAGTTGTTAAATTAATGAGATTCAGTTTGTTAATTCTTGCATGCATGTAACAACTGGTATTTTCAGATAACTAAAGATTCACTCATGGATAACTCATGCATGTCAGTTCAGAGAGAGACCCAGTTGAGATCAGATGGAGGGACAATGTACTATCAGTTTCTAGGATATTCCTTGTGAATACTCCTTGCATGCATAACAAATATTATTCCTTATGAATTGCGTAGTGGGACCTGAGGTTACAACAGGTATGACATGGCCAATTCACACATGTTATGACATTGGACCCCAATCAAAATTGCGCAAGGAAATAGGATCTTGGAGGAATTGTGCAGCCTATATATATAGGCCTAAGTAGTCCATGAGCTACATAATCAGAGTACAGAGAGAGTAGGATAGCTTTTGAGGTCATTCTTTTTGTATGTTGTTGAGGATTTCCACTTGATTGATAATACAGTGTTGGGGTTTTATGCTGGTGCTTTCCCCAGTGATATATTATGTGTTATGTGTGATTGATTCCTTCTTATCAGTTATATGTGTTCATGCTTGATGTTTCTCATGTTCAATTAAGCTTCCGCAAAGCTTATGGTAGATGTAGATCTAGTATTACGCTTTAGTACATTGCATATATCAGTTGGATCTGCAGGTGAAATTTCTACATGATATCAGTGAGCTAGCTGATAGGTAGAGAAAATTCTACACAACATTCATATTTTTTATCTTGGCTGTATCCTGTAGGTTTTCAGGGGATCCTGTAGGTTTTTAGTACATCTTGTAGGTTTTCCTGTAGTGGCCTGTTTTGAGGCCGAATTGAGGGAAAACCTCCAGGAAGCCACAAAAGGTAACCTAAGGGTCTTCCAAGCCTTCCAAAAATCCACCATCATATCCAAGCCACCTGCCACATCACCAAAAGAGATTAGCTTTCACACTCTAACATGAAAAAAAGACAAAAAGAAAAACAAATTTATTTTATTCATTTACATTCACATCAGTAGAAGGTTTGATGGTTTGAATCTGCATGCTTAGGATAGTAGGATTGCATACATGTTAACTTAGCATTATTTTGAAGCAAAGCCTCTTAGCAGTTAGTTAGAAAATGATGTATTTTAGCATATGATTTCAGTCTCTATCCTTGTACTTTCTTTCTCTCAATAAGTTAAGGTTCCATTTCGAACATTCCATTTTCTACAATTAGTTTAGGATTTGAATTCAGTACATGCACTCCATTATATCATGATAGCAAAGGAAGGAGACATTGTATGTGTAGGTTTTAACCCCATACAAAAATTACCTGCATACGAATTCTAATCCACAAAAAAATAAACAATGCGAGAGCATAACACATAAAAAACACATATGCACAGATATTTTCCCCTGGATCCCAAAACCGGAACTACTAGCTTGATTTTTCATTATATTCCTTTCAATGTTACAATACATATTTATACATGCCGAAGCATACAATACAATGGACCGAAAAACCATCACGTCCAATACCATGGACCAAAAAACCATCGGATTCACTACCATGGACTGAAAACCATCG
>APFE031026572.1:52422-111989 GCA_000404065.3 Pinus taeda
GGGACTACCAGCTTGATTTTTCATTATGTTCCTTTTCAATGTTACAATACATATTTATACATGCCGAAGCATCCAATACCATGGACCGAAAAACCATCACGTCCAATACCATGGACCAAAAAACCATCGGATCCACTACCATGGACCGAAAACCATCGCGTCCAAAAAACACGTGCGAAAATCATGCACAAAACCATAGGTGGGTTTGCCCAACCTAACATAGGGTCCAAAACCAAAATTTTCCGGGGCGCTGCCCTGGACCCCATAAAGTGGAGTTACGGGTACCCCTCAAACCCCCTGTTAACTATGTGGAAAGAATATAACACAACCCAACAGTATGCTGCACATATAGTGTCAATACCTCTTAAGTTTGTATGAACCCCAGGTTGATAATTAGAGTCGGTAGCCTTGGGAGTTGCGGCATTCTTGTTGCAATACCAAGGCTCATCACTCTTATAATAACTTGTGATGGAAAAGGGGTTGAACTCAAAAATAAGGGAATTGAATCAATGTATTTGAGACTTTTAAGTTGAAAATGACACGATGGTAGTAGCTTGGGGACTCCAAGGCACCTAGTAAACACAAAATCACTTTAAAATGGTGCTGCGGATACCCAAAAAAAATTAGCTTTATACCAAATTTAGTAAGTATAAAGAAAGAAAGATTAGAGCCAATACAAACATTTATTAGAAAGGAAACACATTGGACCTAAAATATAGAAAATGATCCCAAATAACTTTGAAATTTATTTTACTTGATGGACCTAGATGGCTCAAGGTTGTTGTAAGTTACAAATTCGTAACACTAAATCATGGAATGGTTTGCAAATTGGTCTGACTTATAACAACTTCGTGATTACAAAAATTCAAGTTCGATTGAAAACAAGTTAACAAGGGAATTTTGATTGAAAATGATTGCTAACTTCGACATCTCAAGATTTGATTTGAATTGGTGTAACATGATAAATAGGAATAGATATGAGCTAGATTCCATTTATGGGTAGTCTAGCGGAATTGAAAATACACACACACACACACATATATAAATGTTGAATGCTATAGTCACAAATTACGAGAGGAAAACTCTTAACTTGGTCTTTGCGAGTCTAAGCACTTTGGAAAAGATCATAACTTGAAAAGATAAAACATAAACCTATATTTATATACACACATAGGTACACTCGATGATGAATGTGTATTGAATACTTTGAGGAATCTGTTGTTTGAATGTGGTTTGAGAGATTGATAGTGGATATAGGTGAAGTGTGATAAAAAATAGGCGGATAACTAAGAAAGGTCAACACCCCTTAGTTTGTTAAGTGTCAAGCTATTTTGAGACCCACCCATGGTTTGTGGACCATGGTATTGTAATAAAGAATAATATAAAAGGAATTCATAGAAGAGTCAAAGAAGATCAAGTATAGAAGAATAATGCATGATTTACGTCTGATCTTATCTATTCTGTACTTGGGTGAAGGGGAAGGCTCCTGCAGTTGTGTGCGCAGAGACCTTGGTAAGTTCGCAGATGAGTGCGCGGGCCACTGCAGCTATGTGCGCAAGGTTGGAAGAAGTGTAATTGAATATTTGAAGCATAACACAAGACTTATATTAAAGAACTATCTGTGCATTTGCGTATTACTGTTTATCTCTGAATTTACTGTATTTATGATTCGTTGAATGCAATTAATCAGAAAAAATACTTAGTAGATTTGCAAAGACGTATATCTGTTTATTTATATAATGTTATGCATGTTTAGCGCAATCAACAAAGGGCATAAATCTGCTAATTTTTAATTTCTGCAATTTCCAGGTTTTAAGTGTTAGGGTTCGTGAAGGTCAATATAAAGCCCTAAGTTTGGCAGAAACAAATCACATAGTCCTCTAGATGCATAAACTTGGTTCTTGCCTCCCCCAATACTGCTTCGGGTGAGACTGTAGCTCGCGCTATGCAGGTTACTCCCAAAAGGGCTAGTAGTGTAGGGTTTTGTTGGTTAGCACAACTAACTCTGAACCTGGGTCCAAGCCCCTTGAAGCCAACAAGTACCTTAAATAACTTCAAATGATTTTATAGATAAAAATGAAGTCACGTCAAATAGTTGATTAGAATGAACATATGCTTATAAAATTATTATGTTAAGATAACCACACTAACATAGTATGCTGAGGCAACTGGCTGACATGGGGATGCAAGAAGTGAAGAACCCATAGTTTGTCACACTTTAACAAGGGGAAAAACAAGTGACCTCTAGGAACCTTAATTAATACGTTGTAGATTAGAGAGGGATGCAACTCCAAAACAAAAAAAAAAAAGAGTTGAGAAAACTCATAGGTGAGGTGTGTCAGAAAGAAAAGATGGTAAATTTGGTAATGTAATTTATTGGTTAGCTCTTGTTGATTTTAAGCATGCATCATCATAATAAGTTATTTTATTATTATATTGTAATTCTAGTATTAATGGTCTATTGAGAGGAAAATGATACAATAAATAAAAACCAATTGAATTATAGTACGTGTCTTTTTGCATGAAACAACCAACATATAACTAACATGGAAATGATTGGGTCCACTTAAACTGAGGAAAAAATAAGTTGGTAAGTGATAAACTGAAGTAATTATCCTAAAACTTGGTAATGTTTCATTGTGGTATGTTTGATATCATGAAAGTATGATGGTGCCTATAGAATAGATCATTGCTTGCAAGCCATCATGGGAACAGGGTAAGGAAACCTTTTGTTGGGCCTTTAAATTGTCATTCACTTCCATTACATTTTCACTTATATTTCCATATTGTCAATTTCACCCCACCTCTATTTCATTACATTACCTCCATTTCATTACATTTACTTTACCATTATAATTATTGGGTCACATTTCTGTTTTCTCAAACTTTATTAATTCTTAGGATTTTTAAGTGAATTTATGGTTAAAAATTAGAAAATAATGTGCATATGCTTATACCTAACAAGTGGGATGAGAATGTTGACATGTGTAGATCAAAAGGAAGCTTTTAAAATACCCTTATGTGGCCTCCCAAAACCAAATTTGAATTTGAGTGGAGAGGATCATGGGATCATGAGGATATGTGTCTCATTTCCTATTTGTATTGAAACTCTAAGAAGACATGTGTCTTATCATTTCCTATTTTGATTGTAACTCTAGAGATATGGGGAGAGATTCATGGACTCTCATTAATGAGATGGCTTCTCATCATTTTGTATAAATAGGGGAAGTTTCCTTCTATCATTTTCATGTGTAAAATTGGAGTTATGCTCAAGCTTTGAATACAGAATTAGATTGTGGCACCTTACTCATCAATGTTCCTTCATTTTGACTTAGTTTTGCTTACGTATGGAGCATCTTGATTTACCATCTCTCACACTTTTAGATCAACTACCTACAATGTGTGAAATTTAATTGCTTTTATAGATTAAAGTTCACTTGCTTTCTTAGTATTAGTTTTAAAATGACTGTGTAATTTTTGCTTTTCTAAAAACATTTCAATAGGAAAGATATATGTATTTTCCAATTGGATTAAGTTTGACACAAGGGCTCATAGTTATTTAGTTTCCTTTCATGTTTCGTTATTTACTTTCTTAGATCAAATTATCAATTCATTGTGTAATTGAATAAAAGATGAGGCCAAGAAGTTGACTTCAAATTGGGTGATTGAATGTTCAACCTATGTAATCATTGAGCTTTATTTTTTCGTACTTTTGTATTTGCTTATAAGATACTCATTTAATTGCATTAACTGATATTCATAAAGATCATTCTAGGAAATTGATTTAATCATATTTCAAGATTGAATGGTTGAATATTTAATACATGAAATTACTGAGTTATTTTCTGCACACTTTACTTGCTTTTTAAGGCATTAGAAGTTAAAGTATAAATAGTTTTTTACACATCATCTCAAGAAGGTAACACTTCATAATTGAATGCTAGAATAACTAAGTATATATTAGTTGTTTTTGATTTCACAGGTTAGTTGAATTTCATTTTCATTATTTGATTTCATAGATTAGATGAATTGGTTTTCGTTATTTTTTAGTTAGATTGATCTAAACTGAAAGAAAATTTCTACCACATACAGTGCACACATGCTTTATAAGTTTATGAAACCCCCAATTGACAAATTAAATGACAGGCAATCACTTTGCCCCAACATTTTGGCGCCGTTTCCGGGGAAGTGTGCATAGGAACTAGCTTTCAGTTTAGAGTGTATTTTATTTGTTTTTGTTTTTACTAACCATTTATGGACAAAGGATCTAGAATGTAGACTAAAGACTACATTGAGGAATTGTATCTAGAAGCCGTTACACCACAATATTCATCAATTCTTCAAGAGATCATTGCGAAAAATCGAAAGGTCAAGTCGATTTCGCATATCCTTACAAACAATCAGGTACATTTTTCAAGTTGGGATATAAGCATTTCAAAAATTATAACCCATAAATGGCTTCATTGGAAGCATGAATATACTTAAAAAAATAAAAAAAATAGTTTTTAGATAGATAGGAAAAATAATATATTATATATAGTATTTTTAAGATATAATTATTTGATGTTTTATGGTGCAGTAAGAACCACCCATCTACTAACACTTGGTAGGAAAAATTTGCAATAAAACAAATGGTTGAGAACAAGAAGCACAAGCAAAGATCACAAACGATAATTTAAGGTATGAGATCAAGTCTTTTCATTTTATTTTTGCAAAATTTACAGATGAATTGATTGACAAAATCTTGACTATGCTAACAAAATAAATCTCTCAAGTATGCTCTCCTTCTGCACTTCGTGTGACCTAGAGGATTAAAAAAAGAAATTGTTTTGTTAGTATATCATAAAAATTATTTAGCTACTGCAAGACTTGCAAATCCATGTGCCAAAATCCTTACCTCTGTAATGCAAGAGTTTTCAGTGGGATTACATAAATGATGCGTTTAGATTTCTTCAAAGTGTTGTCCCATCTTTTATCTCATTCTAGATTTCGAGTCCCCCAAAATTGTCTATAGGATGATTGATATAGTTAGATCTTCCCTTTTCTTTTGCTTGAAGACATCCACACATCCGCAAGCCCAACCTTCAAAAACTGCAAATCAAAAATCACCGGAACATTTCTAAAAAATGCAGCAGCATAAACACATGATTTTAAAATGCAAATTTTGAGTAAACCAGGGCGAACATGAAAAAAATGAGACATGGGTTTTCTCTGGAACATGGGCAATTAGGTAACTTGTACGCGATTTTCTAGATTTTTTAACTGTTTAGGAGAAATCCGAAATTTATTTTTGCAGAAAACGTAATTGCTAGAAAGCATAAACTGTCTTGACACCCGATTTTAAAATAAATTTTCTGAGCAAACTAGGGTGAGTTTGTAAAAAAATGGGACATGGGTTTTTTCTGGAATGGAATGAACTTAATAACCAAGAAACTTTTTCCATGGATTCATAACCATTCGGGAGAAAATCACGGTTCTTCGGGACTTTGTTTGGTGACTGCTTGAGGACAACAGATTTTTTTATTTTATTTTATGCACGAGGTTTTGCTGGAAATAATAAATTTAATTCACTAAGACTTCTAATCAAACAATGACTCTTGCTCCTCTGCAAAATTTCAACAGATTTACCCTCCTTACATCTTTGAACACTTGGAAGAAATTGCTAACTTAATGCCGCACCTATGTGTATACTCGTTTTGTCACGTGTCAGTGCAGTGAGGGAGTGATTCTATTTTGAATGCTATGAAACGTGAATACACAATTAGTGAATTCAGATTTGTGGTTGATACATTAATGCGACTTGTGCTAGACATGCAGATAATGACTAATGTTGTGGATTTCCAGGCGAAACTAAGGAAGATAATTTCGAGGCCACTATTAATTTGAAGAATGAGAAAGGTCCCTACTTCTGAAGTAATGAAACAAACAACAACAATTTTCAAAGATTGAATGAAAGAAATCATTTTATTTGTAAAAAAAAAAAGTGATGATTAATACATATGCAATCAATTTATTGAAGCAATTTATAAAGCGAAAAATACTTGCAAAATTTGATTGAAATAAATTTTTTTGTACAAGTAATTTTTCATATTTTTTCCGCTTCAAATATTTTTGATAGTATGTTATTTTTGCAGCACAAATGACGATTCAATAATGGCTTGCAAAACAATTGGAAAATTATTTAGATTGTTTATGAACATTTAGCATTAATATCGTTGCTGTGTATTTTTCTATGAAGTTTTAACTTGCAGAGCACAACGAATCTTTGTGATGCCAATTGTTTTACTAAGCACAATGCATGAAGTCATCCGACAATAGGGAGTTAATTTAATTTTCATGGTATTTCTTAAAAATGGATCGTTATCAATATCATGAATTGGACTGAATATAAAACTTTTGATTTTTCTTAATATGTTTTATTTGACATTTACATTTTGCATAAGAATCAAAAAGTAATTTGGCCATTTCTTTTTGAACACTTATGTTCTTTATGTCAAGTTTTTTTGTAGGATTGGGATGATCGAATGATCATTGAAGAAAACTAATTATGCGCACAATTGGTCTTCAAAGGATCGATTCCATGAGAAATATAAGAACAAGTCCATGTCCATATCCACCAAAACCATTACCTTTCCTCCCCTTTGAATTATAAATCCAACCAAGCAATTCAAAGCAAGCCACAATAATTTTTCCCAGCAAGAGTTAGTTGTTCATTTCCTTTATTCAAATACACTTTCTGCTTGATCCACAAATAAAAGCAAGAAGCTCACTCACATGCTTATTGCCCATTGTCATTATTATTTTCCATTGTCATCTTCCATTTTCATTTTCCCTTTCCTATGTTTTTTCATTTTGCAAATAAAACTTGCTTCAATGCAAATTATTAAGTCCATAGTTCCTTGAGTCTAAAATCCTTTCAAAAACATGTTGAGGCTTGCATGTCTTAATGGCAAGTCGTCATGCCGATGAACAATGGGAATACATCAATGTCCCTTGTTCATCGGATCTTCTAGGTACTTGTCAACAACAA
Organism: Pinus taeda; assembly: GCA_000404065.3. Lineage (NCBI taxonomy): Eukaryota > Viridiplantae > Streptophyta > Pinopsida > Pinales > Pinaceae > Pinus > Pinus taeda. Next base: position 59,453 of record APFE031026572.1, read on the forward strand.
AATTATTCATACTTAGCAAGATGTGTTTGGGCATCTTGAATCTCATTGTCATAAATGGTGAGAGTTTTTGTGTTGACTAGTGGCATCCATTAATAACCACTAAGTCAACAATTTCCTGCTATGTTCGACATCAGAACATTTATTCACATAGTAGGAATTGTGCAAATGCGTTTTGAAGACATGTAGACTATCATTTTTAGCATTTTGGAGAAAATGTAGAAGATATGTAGCTACAGAACCAGATGGCAACTGTGGAATCAAACAACAGCTGCATAACTAGATAGCAGCTGCGGAATTAGACATTAGTTGCAGAATCAGATGACAGCTGCAAAATCAAATAACAGTTGCGGAATTAAATGGCAGCAACAAAATCAACACTATTTTGCAACAGATTCAACAAATTTTAATAAAAGCAAATAAAAATTCATCTTAACTCTTTCTCCATGACTTGTCCAACTGCTTGAAGAAGATTATGCTCAAAATTTTGCAGCCACTACACATGCAACTCATCCATTTCTAAAGGGTAAGTTAAGGTATGCCATTTTTTAACTTTTTACCATAAAATTCCTTGAAAAGCTAGAACGATAATTTTTGGAAAAAAAAACATTTCTCTTCCTCATCTCATAAAATTGCCAATATCATTAGTTGTGAGGGATACATTCATATTCATATTTTGCCATATTCATATCACATTCAAAAGCCCACATACTTTCAAAATATATTAACTATTACATTATTGTTATGAGCATACACAGGCTTGTCAAAAGTACTAAAAAGATCATTGGATACAAACACAATCATGGTTGTCACACAAGGACCAACTATGATGAAATCCAATAAAGATATACTTTGCAACAATAATCAAATTATCATTATGCAAAGTTCAAAGATAAAAATGAATGCAACAACAAAATATGGTTATAACACAAGAACCAACCATGTTGCAATTCAATTAAAAGATTTTGTAGAAGTATGAAGCTATCAAATGATATCATGCAAAGTTAAGCCAAAGCTCAAGGATAAAAAAGAATTAATGTAATAGATTGCATGAGGACATGAAATAGCTTTAGTTGGGGGGTATGTTGGGACTTGAAATTGTCATTCACTTCCATTACATTTTCACTTATATTTCCATATTGTCACCTTCACTCCACTTCTGTTTCATTACATTTACCTCCATTCATTACATTTACTTTACCATTATAATTATTGGGTCACATTTATGTTTTTTCAAACTTTATTAATTCTTAGCATTTTTAAGTAAATTTATGGTTAAAAATTAGAAAATAATGTGTACATGCTTATACCTAACAAGTGGGATGAGATTATTGACGTGTAGGTCAAAAGGAAGCTTTTAAAAGACCCTTACGTGGCCTCCCAAAACCAAATTCGAATTTGAGTGGAGAAGAACATGAGATCATGAGGATATGTGTTTCATTTCCTATTTGTATTGAAACTCTAAGAAAACATGTGTCTTATCATTTCCTATTTTGATTGTAACTATAGAGATATGGGGAGAGATTCATGGACTCTCATTAATGGGATAACTTCTCATCTTTTTGTATAAATAGGGGAAATTTCCTCCTATCATTTTCATGTGTAAAATTGGAGTTATGCTCAAGCTTTGAATACAGAATTAGATTGTGGCACCTTACTCGTGAATGTTCCTTCATTTTGACTTAGTTTTGCTTACATATGGAGCATCTCGATTAACCATCTCTCACACTTTTAGATCATCTACCTAAAATGTGCGAGATTTAATTGCTTTTATAGATTAAAGTTCATTTGCTTTCTTAATATTAGTTTTAGAATTACTGTGTAATCTTTCATTTTCTAAAAACATTTCAATAGGAAATATTTATGTATTTTCTAATTGGATTAAGTTTGAGGCAAGAGCTCATAGTTATTTAGTTTCGTTTCATGTTTTGTTATTTACATTCTTAGATCAAACTATCAATTCATTGTGTAATTGAATAAAAGATGAGGCCAAGAAGGTGACTTCAAATTGGACGATTGAATGTTCGACCTATGCAATCATTGAGCTTTACTTTTTCATGCTTTTATATTTGCTTTTAAGATCCTCATTTAATTACATTAACTGATATTCCTAAAGATCATTCTAAGAAATTGATTTAATCATATTTCAAGATTGAATGGTTGAATATTTAATACATGCAATTACTGAGTTATTTTCTACACACTTTACTTGCTTTTCTAGGACATTAGAAGTTAAAGTATAAATAGTTACTTACACATCATGTCAAGAAGGTAACACTTCATAATTAAATGCTGGAGTAACTAAGTATACATTAGTTGTTTTTGATTTCACAGGTTAGTTGAATTTCATTTTCATTATTTGATTTCATAGATTAGATGAATTGGTTTTCGTTATTTTGTAGTTAGATTGATCTAATCTGAAAGACAATTTCTAGCACATACTATGCACGCATGCTTCACAAGTTTACAAAATCCCCAGATGGACAAATTAAATGACAGGTAATCACTTTGCCCCAACACCTTCCTTGTGATGGTAACAAGTATGATCACTATATGAGGGTAAAATAAGATAACCAATTAATTTCAGGTTGGCATAGGGTTATTATCTATCAATATTCCACCCGACCTTACATGTCAAATGTATTAAAATACTTTTTTTTGAAAGGGGTAGACAACAGGACGTGTTCCGATATATATAAGGAAAGAATTACGTTATAGTAACATGGCGAGTGTGAGTCAATAAATATGAGCACAAGAGGGAGAAACCCCATACCTGCTCCAAGAAGAAAAATTGCGTATAACTTACATCAACAACCTGTAATACATGATGAAAAGAGAACCAAATTCGAAAGAATACTACAAAGTGGACCCTTGATTGGCACTAAATTAAATAACAAAGTGACCACGGTGGTATAATTAAGTTCAATTTGACAAAGTAGATGACAATATGTCCATTTTGAATATGGCAGGAAAAAGGAAGTTATCTTGAACTCTAACTATGAATGACTAATATATATGTAACCTTTGAAGTAAGATAAAAGTATAGTAGTGTTATTTAGTATGAAAAAGTGCTAGTTTTAATCCCTCATAAAATATAAGAATTGTAAATGGTTTCTAAAAATAATATTATTGTTAAGAAAATAGTGCAGACAAAACTGATACCTCTGTGGTCTAAAACCTATAATGGAACCACAGGGAGGGATATTTTTCGATTGACATAGCCATTGGGAAAGAAAATCTTTTACAATGGTGTTATTAACTCTTATTGGAATGCTAGTTATCGACCCTTAATGCGTTGTGATGCGTATTAATAATGCTTGCTGGGTATATAAATAAAAATTGATGATGTTTGTAATGAAGTTGAACTATATATATATATATATATATATATATTATATATATATAATATATATATATATAGACGTTCTCGAATAACGAATTGATGGAAACTAATGACTATAATGATTGTGGATGTAACTTGAATCAGATGGAGTAATCCTGATCAAACCTCTACGCATTCTCCGTTAGAGTAGGAATATGCTACAAAAGCAATAGTTACCTAGTTTAAGTGCAATAAAAGAACTTTAGCTCGGAGGGGCTACCTAGGAAGATGAAGATTATATGCAAAAGGCATATTCCGCCCTATTTTGAGGGCGAATAAAACACTGAGGATGATTTTTTAATTGAGGGGGAGGGTAGGGACGTAACACCCCTCAGTAAAATGCTATAAATAATATTGTTTGACCGCAAATGATTTGGTAAAAACGTGGGCCATGTGAAAGGCCAGGCATAGATGATAAATGTTTTTATTTTGTTTTTATAAATAATATTAACTATGGCCAGCCAAAAAAATTAGGGAAAAAGTGCTAAATGAGAGTTTCATGTACTAGACATTTAGAAGATAGTTATCCTCTCCCTAGAAATAAATAATCTTAGTTGGTACAAGGGATCCACGAGGGTGAGAGGGAAGAAAACCTGAGGCAACCATGGGGCTTGGAACCTGTTCAAAGGAGGTCCCAGAGAGGAGTTAAAGCTTTAAGATTTAGAACTTGAAACAAGACATTATTAAAGGTCAGCAAGATGTTTCCAGTTAGGGAATTCTTGAGCTGGTAAGTGATTAGTGGAATCCCTATGATAGACTTGTGACTCTAAGTGACTGGTAAAGTCATGATGCCCTTGGATGAAACTTGCTAAGTCACTATCAAGCAACTATTCTGGGAAGAAACTGGCTTGGGGGGAGTCCTGCTGTGTAGACACAATACTCATCGGTTGGGTGGAGCACTCTCTTTCCTGGGGATTTTGTGGTTTCTCTAGACAATTCAGAAAACAAATAAGTAATTTGGACTTGTTTTCTATAATGTATGTATTTATAAGTGATGAGTAAATGTTTTAGGTTGTGTAATGGTGTGTTTATCTTTTAGTAAAGGTGAAATCTATTGAAAATCTCTTGTAATTTTTATTTAAGCTAATTTAAAACAAAGATTTTGGTTAGTTCTAGGCCAAGCTGGTTAACCAACAACCTAGAAAAAACATAGAATTCAAGGCCAAAGACTGATGAGATTGAGAAGGCCCTAGGGATTAGGTTCCACGCATAAAAACTCATTTTGAGTAAAATATATTAAAATAAGAAAAATGTATAGACATTAATCACTGAGAGCTAGTGAATTAATTTAAAAGTTATGATTAATACTTTTCAGAAATAAAAGCCTTGTAAATGTTAGGACTCTAACACAATGTTTAAGGAACTAATCATGGAGCTAAAGCTGGTGGATATTCAAAATAATAATGGAATCTATACATGTAATAATAGAATACGGGGCTCTCATCAAATTGCTTCGCGCCTAGACAAATTCCTAGTTTCATAACTATTGATGAGTAGGGATATATTATTTGAAGCATCAATCCTCCCCTATTTAGGGCCAGATCACTAGACGATTAGGTCGGAAATAAATCTTAATTTGGCACCTAAAAAAACGTCTTTCCATTTTGAATCATTCTGGGTCAGGGATCCTTCTTTCCTAGGGAAAATGGAAGGCTGGTGGAGATCCAGTACAATGCAAGGAAGGAACCACATGCACACCTTCTAACTTAAGATGAAAGATCTTAAACTACATATTAAACGCTGGAACCAAGAGGAATTTGAGAATATCATGAAGGAGAAGATGTGTCTTCAAGAGCAAATAAATGGGATTCAAAAATGAATGATAACATAAAGTCACTCCAAAGCATTGGTTATGGAAGAAGGATAGTTCGTGAATCTTCTGGAGGAAAGAAGGAAATAGGAGGAAATCCTTTGGAAGTGAAAATCCTGTATTCAGTGGCTCATGGAAGGTGAGAGAAATATGATATTATTTCATAAGGCTATGATCCAACACCAACAACATAACTGAATCTTCTCTTTAATGGATGCCAGATGAAATCGTCTCACTTAGCATGAGGAGATGGGGGATCTTCCGGTCGATCATTTCCAATCTATGCTTTGAAAACTAGATTCTGACCAATTGGAGGAAATCCAAAGAATTACTATACATATTACCCGCCTGGTCAGCTGAGATTAGAACCTTGCTCTGATGAGAGCAATGAATCTTGAGGAAATAGAGGAAGTTTTCAAAGGTATGACCATGAATAATGTCCCATGACAGGATGGCTTCACATCAAAATTCTTCCAAGCTGCCTAGAGCTTCATCGAATGCAACATCCTGGATGTGATAGAAGAATCACACAAAAACCTAAAGGTATATTGTGGTCTCAACTCCAATTTTATCTCGTTGATTCCTAAATCAACCCATTTGGAAAATCCCCAGGGTTTCAGACCTATAGCCTTGTGAAATTTTATTTATAAAAGCACAACCAATGTTATGATTAAAAGGCTCAAACCTCTTCTTCCTAGCCTCATATCCCTGGAACGAACTAGTTTTGTTGAAGGTCACCAAATTATGGATGGAATCATCACTTCCCAAGAAGTTTTTCATTCACTTAAACATCTAAAATCTCCTGGCATGTTGATCAAACTTGTTTTATCGAAAGCCTATGACCACTTAGGCTGACAATATCTTCTCAGTATCTTGAAGGCGTATGGCTTTGATTCAAGATGGATTAATTGGGTCTCCTCCCTTATATTGACTCCCATTTTCTTGATCTTGCTTAATGGATCCCCTTATAAATCCTTTAATTCTTCTAGAGGTTTACATCAAGGATATCCTCTGTCCCCCTTTCTCTTCATCCTTGCTGTTAAAAGTTTGGGAAGATATATCAAAGAAGTTTACCAATATTTCCAGCTTACAGGCCTCCGTTTATGGGGTGATGACCTCCTTGTCACTTATCAACAATTTGTGGATGATATTATATTGTTTTATAAAGTATCCCTTCGTGAAGTTAGAAAGTTAAAATATATCCTTTATGAGTTCATGGAGGCCTCTGGTACCATCGTAAAAAATGGTAAATCAAACATTTTCTTTTTTAATACTCTGATTGCTAGCCAATCCTTCTTAGCTAGATCCCTCGGTTTTGGAATTGGAACCTTGCTTGTCAGGGATTTTAGTATTCCCCTAGTTGTGAACTCCTTAAGAAATGCTTGTTGGAAATGCCTCTTTCAGAGAATCCAATCAAAACTGAGTGGTTTGGCCTTTAGAACCTTAAATCTTGCTATCAGAGTGACCCTTCTAAAATTAGTTTTATGATCCATCCTGATATACAAACTTTCAGGCATGGTTGTTCCCAAATCTGTGTGTACTTCTATGACTGAGACCTTTAGGAATTTCCTATGGGGGGGTACTTAGAAGGCTAAGAAATGGGCCCTGGTGTCCTGGGCCAATGTTATAAAACCTAAATTGGTAGGGGGTGTAGGCCTCAAAGATACTATGATCCTCAACCAATTTTTGGGCACTAAATTGTGGTGGAGATGGCTAAAGGGAGGCCCATACTTATGGAAGAATATTTGGACGAGGAAATATAGAATATCGTCATCATATGAAGGAAAAATAAGACACTTGGATACTCCAAAGGGCTCTTCAACTTGGAATTTGGATTCAAAGAATAAAGAGCTTGTTAGCAACCACACATTTTGGGAGATCAGGGATGGGAACATTACCCTTTTTTGGCAGGATGCTTGGCAGAAAAGAGGGAAGCTTCTTAGTAGATAGGACCTTGGAGACATTTTCTTATATACAAATAAGGAAAACTGCATATCAGCTAAAAAATTCTTTAGTCCCACCCAGAATGACCCAGTGTGGATAACTTGGAAAGGTCCTCAGGATTAGATAAAGCCACCAATAACCAATCAATGGTAGACATTAGAAAGAGGACTTTAGTCTAAGAAAATCACAAAATAGGAAGGCCCTGACATCCTCAGATGGGGGTACACTACAAAAGGAATGTTTAATGTGGGAGAAACATACAAATTGGTAGCCAAGGAACTCCAAGACCACCACAATCCTATATGGAGAAATATATGGACAAAGCATTTGTGGCCAAAGGTTGCTCATTCCTTATGGTTGTTTTGTCGAAAACAATTATCACCTGGGATCAGTTACAAAAGTGAGGTTTCCAAGGGCCTTCATACTATATTCTATGTGGTCTCTAGAATGAAGATCTTGAGCACCTCCTAAATTATTATACCTTTGCTGTCTAGTTATGGAGGAAGCTAGGGAACCTCTTTGACCACCAAAATCGAGTCAAAAACAAAATCCTAGAATCTATTGAAAAATAGAGAAAAGGAATTTTCTCAACACTGGTTTTGAAATATGCTTAAAATTGTCAATTTGTTTTCTCCTCTGGGCTACTTGGAAAGAGAGAAATCGTTGAATCTTTAAAGATCAATGGATACCTGAGGAGGGAGTATGGAAAGGGATCATACAAAATATTCAAGAAACATTTTTGGCAGAACATTGGCATCTAGATGATTGGAAGGTCTCTCCTCATGAAGCCAGGATCCTCAACCTTCTGAACTTATCTCCATGAATGATTGCTGCTTCTCCTTGAAACTCATGATTTCTCCTATCCCCTCACCTAATCGCTGTCATGCTCCACCTACAGGATTTATTAAGCTAAATTTTGGTGGTGCCTCCAAAGGGAATCCTTGGGATGCATATTTTGGGGGCTTATTCGAGACTCTCAGCATTGGACCAAAATAATCTATGTAGTAGATTGTGGATATGATAGCAATAATGAGGCATAATTCAATGTTATTCTGAAAGGTATGCTAATATTTCCAAGGGAATTTTTCAGGAAACTGATTACAGAAGGGGATTCCAAATTATTGATTGAGATAATGAAGAAATTTAACCATTGATCCAATAGTGAGAAGATCAATCATAGTTGGAGGAAATATCGTTTGGTACAAACCATATGGGATCTTCTTTGTTGGTTTGAATATATCATTCCTTCCCATGTAAGGAGAGAAGGAAACAAAACAACATATTTTTTAGCTAATTGGGGTTGTATAAATATTGGGAGGACACTGGATTATCCTTGGCATCTGAGCGACCTTAGAGAAGATATGGACGGTCTAAAGCACATCCTGGATCATGATATTGGTAACTTCAATGACCCTAACCAAGTCATGAATCAAATATTCTCGATCAGGGTGAGGACGGTGAGAAGGAACCCTCAGGATCCAAGCCATGGTTAGCATCAAAAGAACAAAGGACGGTGAGATGGACTCCTCAGGATCCAAGACATGGTTAGCATCAAAAGGACAAAGGATGGTGAGGGTGTTGCATTTTTCCCTCACACACTCGCAAACCTTTACAAGATGGGTAAATGCATGCAAGGAATTTACGAGGTGTTGCGAGACTAGTATGATATCTCCCGCTTGGAATGTTATGTTGCGAGTTGGTTTCGAGCCGAAGGCATTGTAGTTAGTTTGGCTATGGGTATAGAGGGAGTCTCAAGTGCACTCTTGATGATCCCTTCCAAAGTTAGTCGACTGGGTACAACAACTCCCTTCCATTATAAAGTGGCTAGCATATGCGGGTATGTCTTATATATGTTTTTCCCCTTCTAACCACTTTGCTTATTTTCTCTATGGTAATTCGCAAGGAACAGGTCTCTGAGACAATATTTCATGTTAGAATGTTTGCATGCCTGAATTTGTGGAAGGAAAGTGTTGGTTTCTCTAATGGACAACCTTAATTCGATCAAATTGTCTCTATTAGTTATGGTATCTTACTCTCATGGATGGGTATGCTATCGGGGTCTATGCTATGGAATTCATTTTTTATTCTATGCGTGGGGGCATGGGTTTTATTTCATGGCTTCTTGTTTCTTATGCTGGTTCGTATGTGAGGAGATTATCTAAGAGAGTATATTTTTGAATGGACTTTGTGTTTGGTTCTTCTGAGGCTCAGGGAGCCATGGATTGATGATGCCAGGCTTTATCAGTAAACCCATATCATATTCAGTAGTAATTGTTTGTTTGTTTGTTTGTTTTGTTTTGTTTTGTTTTGTTTTTTTTCTCATAGTTCTATGGATTTATTTTTTGCTATAACTTTAGGTGTTATTCCCAGGTACATGCTCTAGGGTTGTCACCTTGCCACCTGCATTGTGCTAGGGTTTGAGGGTTGTTATCTCTGTGTGTCGTTTCTTTACCGTGGCCAAAGAAATCATAGTATGGTGCGACTTATTTTAGAAGAGGCACCATGATCAGTGAAGCTAGGGGTCAAAGCCATTGTGTGGGGCTTTAGCGTGGTGGTAGTATGATCCAGGAGAATCCTCAAAATGCTCAAATTTTAATAGTATTAGATGATTATGAAACCAATGCCAAGTTGAATAGCTCGTCGCGTTGATTTCGGTCATATGTTTGGTTTTCAAAATGGCCTCTGTATGAGGAAGTTAAGGTGTTATGAGGTTTTGTGGAAGAAGGAAAAAAAAGGACTACATAGTCAGCAATGTGGGACCTACAGATGTTGACGTGGCACAAAACATGGCTACGCAATGCCCACATGGTAGCACCAAAGAAAAACAAGTGGACAATGCCAAAGCAAGACAATTGGCACGCACAGAGCAGGACAAGTGGCAGCAGGTGGCACATCCACAAGTCAAACCAACAACCGAGATTCTTGTGGGTCAAACCCGTGACCTTTGGTGGTTGGCCCGAAACATTAAATGACAGGCCATAGGCTTATCATTATATATTAAATGACGGAGGATATATTTAAATGTTCATTGAATTAATATGGTGGGAAAGGGTTGACAGAGCCCGCCATATCTGGTAGGCCCACCAAACCACAAGTTTTTTTTAACGCCAATGTCAAATGTATTAGTGCTACTCTAAAAATTAGCGAGCAGGAAACCATATGAAAATAACCATATACCAATGTTAAACGTTGTTAACATATGTGATATCACACCACAGATATCGTGTGGGGTTTAGTGAATGTAAAATCTATACAATATATCGTATTGATATATAGTTGCGCCAAACTCCAAATAATTCCAATCAAATCCTAGGAGGCCCACGAGTTTGACTCTGGGACCTCCTATGGGCTCTATAAAAGAATTAGCCAGTGCGCCATCGGTCGGGGGGAGATATAAGGAGTGTATTCTGTAATTGTTTTAATGTTTCCTGTAAGTGCATTTTGAGGCATATCTCGGCCAATATTGGGCCTTTTTGTAATCTGAAAATTGTGTTGGAAAGATGGGGCAGAGACCTTTTAATTGATAATATCCATTGAAGCATGTGAGCAGATTCTAGAATGGTGAAGTTTGACGTAAAGAGACTTTATGAGAATTTTCAATATATTAGATGCCCATTGGAAGCAGACTTAGAGATTTGGTCCATGAGGGATGAACTCCATCATCAAATTTTCTATTTTTTCTTCTTATTTATGCTATTCATGGTTGATTTCAAATTTCAAAATTTTAAGTTTAAGGCACATAAAAATCCATTTTCCTTATTAATTCACTTAAAAAGTAACGTTAGTTAATATTCGAAGAAATTGAGCAAATATTTAATTATGTTGTTTTTGGATCACAGTTAGCTCTAACCACGCCCTTCTCGAGGTCGAGGCCATAAAATGAAATATGGGACTGTTCATCAAGCGACTCAAGAATACCAAAATGACACTCAAGCACATATCTGCTAACTTATTTCTGGGTGGGAAGCGAACCTAAAATGTTAGGAAACATAAGAAATTTTAGATGTTGAGGAATGGTTGGAGCTGGTACCAGGCCTTAGGCATACCAGAGGTCATTATTCCCATTACAAACAAACTATCTACCTATATTGGATCGTGAAAAATATTGTAGCAAGAGCTCTGTCGACTCCTACATTTGTTCCAACCAAGACAAACCCTGTTCTTCTAGAAATTCATAACGAATTCTAACTTATTCAATTTCAGATTCATAATCAGAATGGCCACCTCAGCTGCATAAAAACTTATATTCCATGCCTCCCTCAAATGGAATTACCTAGCTTGAGCGCAAAATATTGATTTCCTGTAAACTCTTCTGATGATTAGTAGTTTGTTTAGTCTAGTATGTTTTTCTATTTTTGTTAACTAAAAATGCAGGATATGTAGACTTTGATACTATGTTGTAGATATTTAGATATTAGACAAGATAAGGACACTTAGACATATCTAGCTCTAGAATATAGTCTTAAACTGTTTTGTTTTTGGATGGCTTATAATGTAGTACGATGGCCAATAGATCTGGTTTCCCACTAGGTAGATTGAGGCCACCACACCATCTGACCAAGGATGTAATCTACCCTCTTTTATCAATGAATGAAGAAGGTCCTACCAAGCTTACAATTTATTTATTTATTTATAATTTATTTATAATTTACAATTTATTTTTATTTTTATTATGACGCTAACTAAAAGGAAAATTTGGAAATGAAACATAGGACTGATAAAGTTTTACTTGAATTTAGATTGAATCTTTAGCTAGTTGAAAAGATCAACAACCGGGGACTATTCTATACTCAGATCAATGGGAAAAAGAAATTGGGAAGGCCTTAGGAAACCCTGCCCTGGTTCTCTTGCCTAAGTAGATTAAATACATGAAGTGTGAAGTTATTGTAAATATAGAATTCAAATATAACATGAATGTCAAATTACATAATGTTGTATACTCTTTCTTGAAAACCAATTCATTTGTTAATAACATAATTATAACTCCTAAATAATGTAGATACATGTAGAGCAAGAGGATAACATAATCGGTATTACTTCGAAAACTAAGTTGAATTGCCACAAAAATTGGACATAAGATATTTCACAATAAAGAACCAATGCAACAATTCATCTATGATCAAGGGAACTTGGGAAAATACCCATAATAATCCTAAACTTGATTACAAAAGATAAATGGTCAAAAAACAAATCTCAATCTATAACAAGGTTGCAAATTGATAATATAATTAAACAGATGGAAACAACTACCACAAGGCACAAACATTTCAATGGAAGTCAATGTATTTTGGTAATGCAATATAAATCTATAAACATTAGCTCATGTGAAATTACAGTAAGGAGAACAATTTGTTCAATTTAAAACATAATATAGTCTAGGTTTTGGAAAGGATGATGAGCGTAAATTTAAATTACAAATGCTCTAACGACAACTAAAATCTAAGTTGGTATCATATGATTTGAAAAGCCTAGATTAGAGATTGGACACAATTTTGCAAGAACCTAGAAAAGGAAAAAAAACCAAAAACCATTAGAACCTTGTAACATTCACTTGTTCCAATGGCATCGGCTCTTGTATTTGAATGGAGTCTTACATGTGAGGCAAAAGAACAAAACCTCCTCTGAATCGTAACCAACAAAAAAATACTTACATTTAAGAATATAAGAAGACCAACAATTGTGGAAACTATTTCACGACAAGGAATTGGGTGGATTAAAGGGCTTACTACTGGTAAAAGGAACCTATGGTTGCATAGCCACACTGTGAAAACTTGCATGAGCTAAATGAGCCCGATTTCCACCTTGGGGGGAAGGTAGTTATTCCCATAACCACCAAAATATCCCATCATCGTCTATTATGACCCTCACAACACAAGAACCGTAGATATGATGGTTTGATCGAGCCCCAATAGAACCCAAACCAAAGTTCATTGTATGAGAAAATATTTGTAACATATAGAGAGTTTGGAAGAATATATTTCAAGCTCTACCATGGTGCTAGGGTGAATGAAATCCAACCATTTACATCATTAAATTTAATAATCATCAGTGGAAAGTAAATCCGCATCTTGGTAAAAAAAACATGAGCCAAGGACCCCTAACATAGTTAACATTATAATAAATATTTGAATACCATACCAATATTCAAGATTAGGTAAGCAAACCCTTTTGTGGTAACATTAACACTTTAATATAATGTATTCCATGGGTCAAAGAACAAATTAATGTTAAGACTTGGAACCAAAAAACACTAGCATTTGAGGTAGTAAGTAATAATGTTAAATAAAAAGAATATATTAGAGAGTAAGATTAGTTGAGATAAAAATAAAAGATCAAATTGGAGATGTATGTTACAAGCGGGAGGGGTAATTCACTACCTTGAAGAACAAAAGTAATATAACTATGCCTAGGGCCTAGGAATGGCAACAAATAATCAAGTTGAGTTCAGGGCGCTTTGGAAAGGTCTCAACCTTGCTAGGGACAAAGGAATCAATACACTGAGGATCTTGGGAGATTCAATGCTAGTGATAAGACAAGTCTCTAAGGCGATAATAGGAAATTCATCATGTTTTTCTCTAATTTTCTGTAGATTAGCATCATTGGTGTCAAATTTTAAGGAACTCGCACTTCATCACGTCTTCAAATCCCTCAATGAGGAGGAAAATTCCCTATCCAATCGATGTTCCCAATTAGAACAAGATGTTATTGTGTTTCAAGATGAATCATGATTAATTACACCAATCTCGTAACTAAAGGTATTTAATGATTTTTTTTGGAGATAGAACAAATCGACCCCTTTGTCTGTCAAATTGAGGAGAATAAACACTAAATTCTAGATGGAATCACATCGCCACAAAATGGATGAAGGGAGAGGATATATGGGTGTTCAAATATATCTAGCCCACATTGCACTCCATGCACGATGAACTTCACACCTACAATAATTATGATGAATGAAATCTTGTTTTAAATACAAAAAGGTATTCTCATCTATAGATTATGTAGGAACTACAATCAATTGAGGAGAGTCTATTTAATGCCACCATGCATTCCCTTTGCATGAGGATTGATTCCATGGTCAAAGATTATGCTTTGATGTTTCAAGTATAAGAGAATTTAATGCTAGCACTAGGGGATAATTCATCCTGAGATGAGTGGGAGCTGATAAATATGGGAATCCATGTAGTTCACAAGCATAATTGTTTGTTACTTGGTTTGAATCCTCTTTGTATAATTCGCCTTTGACGGTGATGGAGAATTGCGACGCTCTCAAGGATTTCTATTGTTGGAAGAAAGCAGTATGGAAGCTCTTCAAGAATTTAATTGGAATGTATGAATTGTTGGGAAGGAGACTGGATTTCATGGAGAAAGAGAGGGATGATCGTGAAACTAGGGTGCACCATAAATGGGACTGGATGCATGCTTGAATGGAGCGTAGAATCATCTGCATGGAGACGAAAATTCTACTCCTAAGGACTAGGGAGAGAGAGATGGCTTGGAGTTCAGAGGATGAACGAAATCATGGCTCCATTGAACCCATTTTGTCTTTGCCAGAAATTCCATATGTAGGCATGGAGGGAGATGATGGAGTATCTCGTAGAAATCTAGTGACACTTCAGAACAAGTTAGACCCTCCCTCTTTATGGGAAAATTAGTTAATAAGGTAGTATGTTATATAGATATGAATAATTTTTGGGGCAATTCTGTAGAATAAATGGACATTTCAATGTAATATTCTAAAACAGAAAGCTTGCGACACTAGAAAAACCAAGATATGGCTATATTGGAATTTTGAAGCTGCTAATGTACCTGATGAATGTACATGGAGCTAGCCATGAAATCCAACCTTTAATATAATATAAATATCCTCTTCTTAAAAAAGGAAAATTTTCTACTAGCTATGTTCACAAACAACATCTACCTGTTATTTCGAGGAATCAAGGTAGATAATTGTGTTATATAGTTAAATATGTCATAGCTTGAGATTTGAACCTCGATGAAGAGGAAGAAAAAAAGCCATCCCATGTGAGGATATGACTTTTTGTTGTTGTTAACCTGTCCACTTTCCTATTAACCAAGACTATCTTCATCTATAATTTTTCTTGATCAACTCTCGAATTATTTGCATTTGTAGAATGTTTTATTCCTTTGTCCTCCATTTTTCCTAAATGGACTCATCTTCCTGACCATTGAACACCTCTTTCTACTTTTCCTTTCTGGGCCATGAAGAAATATCCTGTCAATATCCATTCCCAATCCCACATGTTGGTCGCTACAATCCTCTCCACCTTTCCTATCACCCACAATGTCTTAAATACCAAATAATTCGAACTGTGAATTCCACAAAATCATACCAAAATATCCTTCCCTCCCTTCATTCTCTATTCAATAATTAATTTTGACTTCTCATCCTCATGACACCCCAACCTGCTCGCAAATGGAAGCCTCCTATCTTGTGTACTTAGGTGGAAATTTCTACGAGAGAAGTTGCACTTGCTTTCCACTATTTGGCATTTCCTAGAGTGGGTATATATTTTAAGGTTTTGGAAGTAGAATTAAGGTATGAATTCCTTACTATAGTTGATAAGGAGATTTTGGCTGAAGCAATGGAATTTATTCCATACATAGTGGCATTGGTGAGACACAATATTTCTTTACTCTAAAATGGCATTGGCACACCAAACTATTGGTGGTGCATGCCTTTGCAAGTTAGTCACTTGGACTATGTGGAGAAGCAAGTGAGGGTTCTCCTTACCTTATATAGATTGCTAGCAAAAAGACAGTGTAGAGTTTTAGCCTCCAATGCATGTGTTTCCTCCAAGGAAAACCCCATAGATATTCCAAGCAATACTCCTACAAGCTCAACTCCTCCCCTGGTTTTATGATCCAATGATAGTCTATTCTAGCCTCTTTATTTTAATATCATGGCTTATATTGTCCATAAATGAATATGTCTAGTAGAGACATTTTAGTGTTTGGTGTTCCTAGTTTTTCCTATGTGGTAGTTTTTTAGTTCTTCAAATGTGTTGGTCAAGTTTAGCTTAGTTCAGATAAACTATTTCTTTTTTAATCATAAATATTTGTGATTAAGGAAAATTCCATAATTTTTATTAGCCCTATGTACTGGTGCATATTTATTCCATTAGAATTTCATTTTTATTGAGAAAAAATAATTTATACATAATGAATAATGTAAAATTTTGAATAAATTTAAATTTTTAATTTTTATTTAAATAAAATAAATATATTATATTTATAAAATATTTTAATGTTAGTAATGTCAAATATGGAAAAATTGAGAGTCACATAGAATTACTCAAATGGAAACTAATTATACAAATGATCAAAACATATAATCTATAAATCAATATATAATAAATAAATTATGGGTATAAATAATTTATTGTATATATTTTAATGGAAACACACACATGCATATATATGAGGGGGGCATGAGTGGTGGGGGGTGATCTATCATCCCGAGGATCAATGGGAATGTCCTTTGTCCTAGGGTATATGGATTTCCACAAACAATCAAGCAAAAGGCTATGTGCTTAACTCTCTCCTGCTATGGAGGGAAACATTCAATATCTCATTATTATTGGCGATTCTACCAATCCTTTTTGCCACCTCATCAATGAATATCTTCTGTTTGACATTAAATTCCAAGATATTGTAAAAATGATCTATCATATGGTAGGAAGTTTTCACTCCAAATCATTTATACTGTCCATAGGCACAACATTGAACAACAATAAGGCATACCTCCTCGTTAATGAGGGGGCCCATCTAGCAAAAGGAAACCTATAAGTGGATGGGGTTCTAAGTTTTAACCTCAGTTCCTTAAGCTTACCTACAAACCATATTTTGTAAGTGTTAGTTTTTAGTTAGTCCTTTTTCAAGGATCTACAAGCGATCATTTTTAGAACACTGTAATGCCGCTATGCCTACTTTAGGGCATAGTTTGGTGGAAAATGTAACTAGTTTCAGTCTTCATAATTGTTATTTTACTCATGTCAATATGTATATCTTATGAAACAAACAAAAGAATAAAGAATAATTATTATTTTATAGCATGGTTTCATGCTTCTTGTTGGTGGTCTTCTAGGTAAGAGCATGTTCTTCATGCTTCTAGGGTTTGTTAGGTCATAGGATTTATTGTCATGAGTTTAGAAAGTTAACATCATGATTATAAAACCCATCTAGGCAAGATGTACCTTGTAAAAGAATTTATTTTTAGTCAAAGAAGTCAAAATAAGCCTCCTAGCGCAAGTCGGCCCTGGCCGAGACAAGTCATCCCAGAGAGGGGTATTCGACCCACTAATAAGAGTATAAATAGAAGTTTTTCAACCTCATTTTTTGAATGATTCGATTTGAAATCAATGAGATCGATATGAAGTGAGAAGGTCAAGAAAGGAAAGGAAAAAGAGAACATAAGATGGAAGGAAGGAAAATCAAAGTTTTTCCCTAGTTTTCTCTCACACGTGTGAAGTAGTTGTGCTGCTACAGGGGGTTGAAGTTGTAGAACAACTACAAGGACAAAATCTTGTTGTTGGGGGTCAAAAATTCGAGTTTGGTGCAATTATGGAAAGATTTGTTTCTTATTGATTTGATTTGACTTTGACCTAATTGGAGGGTCTTTTTGGAGGGATGATTTGGTGCAAGGAGGAGGGTTTTGTCTTGTTTTTTGGGTATTGGTTGTCTCATTTGAAGAAAATTCTATAAGAAGAGAATATATTTTGTGGGTTTTCCCCTTGGAGAGGTTTTTCATTGGCTTGGAGCCCAACTTCTATGTCCATTGCCTTTACTATTTTTCTCTTGATATTTGTTTGATGAAAATATCTAATAAAGAAACAAAATAATATAAATAAAGTTCACAAGAAAATACTAAGGAATAAGGAGAAATTGAATTAATAACTTCCCTACTACATTCTCCAATATGGTATCAGAGCAAAGGTGAACAAGACAAGGTATTTGAAAGGACACAAAGAAGGGTTTGATTGTCAAGGGGAATCATTTGTAGAAGGACACAAGGAAATAAAAAGAAGACCTATTGACCTAGAAGGAGGGTTAATACGCTGAAGAATACCTCATCATAAAGCTCTCATTGGAAGTTATTTTGTGAACTTCATCATCTTGATAATGGAAGCGATAAGGAGTCTTGGAATCAATATTCACTCTTTGAAGTTGTTTGAAAGAACTCATTATTGAAGGCATCCTAGAAGATACCTAGGACATCTTTGAAGTCTCCTTGGAGGTCTTGAAAATTTCAAGATAGTTGTATACATCATCTAGAAGAAGGAATCTTTGTTGAAAAGTAAGTAGTATACTATTTTGTATGTCTCAATCTATAGATAAAATGGATTACTTTTGCAATGGAAGCAACAAGCTTGTTACGTCAAATATTTCCTAGCATGGAAGAAAATAATTAAATTGGCACTCATAGAAAATGAAGTCATGGGGTATGTTCTTGGTGAATTTCTTGAACCAAGCAAAGAGAAGACTCAAGAATTAGAAAAGTATAAAAAAGGGGAATTAAGAGCACAAATAATTATTGTGGAATAATTAAAATATCATCTTGTTCATTTTGTTTTTGTTTTGAAGACATCTAAGGCTATGTATAATAAGCTAGTAAAGTTGTACTCTATAAGTACATCAGGTCAAAAGGTTTTGCTGAGAAATCAAATATATTGAATAAATAAATCCAAGGATGAATACATGGCCACCTATCCGATAAAGATATCTTAAATAAGGGATCAATTTCAAGGGTTTGATGAGGTTGTTTCTGACCATGAAATGACTCCTTTTCTATTGAATGCTTTGCCACCTGATTGGAGTATTTTTGCAACTAGCATCTACTCAAAGAAAGATACTGCACCCTTTGATGAATTATGGGATCAATGTATCTTGGAAGAATCTAGGATCAAGGCAAATGATGACACTGAATCAAATGAGAGATCTCAAGCCTTCATTTCAAGAACCAATAATTTGAGGAAAGGGAAGTTTGGAAAGTTTGAGAAGAAGACAGATATGTCCAAGATTAAATGATTTGGATGAAATGAGTATGGACACTATAAAAGGGATTGTCCAAACATTAAAGTGAACTACAAAAGGAAGGAAAGAAGTGAATCTCACGTAGCTGAAGAAAGGGGAGAACCTAGGAAGAAACCGGAAGGAGAAGATCTCAAGGATCTCTATTATTGAAGAAAGTCTCATCTTTGTTAGGATCTTTATGAATTTACGTCTTTATTTTATTAAGTAGATAATAGAGTAGCATGGATTATTACTCTAGAAGAGTATTGATTTTGTAAAATGTATGGCATCATAGATAGAAGCACATGATAGTAGAAAGATTAGAATCTACTTATTTAATTTTCTTAGGGAAAGATCATCTAGATTAAAGAGAATGAGAATATTAGAACCATATTACATATTATTGTTCATTTGAGAAATTATCTAAGATCATGTTAGAGGTAGTCATCTTGCTAAAAGAAAGGGATCGTCAAATATCCTATACGAATCACCATTTTGGAATATTGTTGGAAGCAACATTATGACTGGTATATATTCCATATAGTATGGAATTAATATATATAAAGGATGAAGGAATGTTAATGGTTGAGTTATAGTATGAAATACATAATGAAAGTATTTCTCTTGGAAAAAGAAACTTATCTTTGATAGGTATAAGAAAAAAGCTCGGTCAAAGGATGGCTAGATGATTACATGAAAGCAAAGGTATGCATGTTTGAAGTTATTCTTCCCTAGAGCATTATTCAAATCTACAAGAATCATGAAGAAGGTGTTAGTTATGAATGTGGTTGGTAAGTCTTCCGTATGACTGCACGATGCTCAAAAGAAGAAATTTGACATACTTTGATGAATGGAGATCAAGACTCTCTCACTAGATTACATGGCATAAATATAACAATATTGAGCAACATCAATTATAGTCTCCGGAAGAAAGAAAGGGAGATAACAATGAAAACTCCAAGGAAGATATTACAACTTGTTAATCAAGCTCGATCAATGGGAACTATGATGATTGTATGGAGAAAGATTCATATGGAGATGGATCATGTAACACTCTCCTCCCAAATATACAAAAGTAACCAACCAACTAGAGTAAACATGTGACGAAGAGTTACTATGATATGATTCAACACCCTATGTTAAGGAAGTGGAACCGATGAAAGATAGACAACTTGACCTTATACACTTGCAATAGAACTCCTAGGAGCCATCCATCCCATCTAGGTGACATTTTTCTGCATTAAAGCCCTAGTATCTCCCTTGACATGGGCATGCATGCGACTGGGACCCTCAAGTTGCTTCACAACAAGGCATGCGTGCGATTGGGGACTTTCTGGCCACTTTTTCAGGGCTAGGACTCAGACCACTGGCCATAACTCCATGAAACTTATAGAAATGAAAAATAACATTGAAATAATGATACAAGTTCAAATACTTGAACAGGGACTTGATAGAACCCTCCTAGCCATGACATACATTTCATCAAACATGTCATAAATATGCATTCTACATGTTTAAACAACATATCTGAGCATAGGGGTCTCATACTTAGCTAATAATCACAAAGAATCATTGATGCCTCATCACAATAAATGCATTACCATCTATTAAGCCATATATTCATTGTACATTTAGTGATTAACCAAAACATTATGGGAGCCATACATTATCACTGTCATAAAACTCACTCATAACCAACATATAATCAACATAAATATCAAGATATAACAACCATATAAACCACATATAAACAAGTGTTGGAAATAATACTGAGAGGGGGGGTGAATCAGTGTTATCATATTAATAATTTTTCATTTCCCAAAACAGATTTGTATATGCTACTTTTGCGAAGTGAACTAGCCTGTACACGCTACTATGATTAGTGAAACCAGCGTATACCCAAAGAACTTGTGATTTAGTTAATTTATGATGTGATGATTTATAACCAATTCATCAGTAACTTATTAAACAATGCAGTAAAAATAGATTAAAACATCACACATAAGCAACACACATGAACACCAATATTTAAGGTGGAAACCCAATGTGGGTGAAAACCACCTGCTGCTGTCGTCTCTGTCTTCTTTTAATAATAAAAAAATCTATTTACACTATTGTACTGGTGCAGACTCATACTAGTACGCAGGCACCCACCTGTAGAAGGCTACAACCTTATCTCATTTTCCAGCTTCTATTAGAAGGGAGATACAACACCCTAGCTCTTGTACTAGTCAATGTGTTTACTTATACGTAGGTGCTAGCCTATAGAAGGCTACAACCTTCTCTCTTCCTCCAGGGACCATGTTTCATAAATTTTCAGACTGGATGCTCCTGGTACACAACAATACACATGATGACCTTGTTTCATCAAATTTTCATACTGGACCCATCAAAAACTTTGAAACTCAAACTGCATCAACCAACAATCAGTTAATATGAACAATTAGATCACTGTCACCAGAACATTGTGTTGAACCCAGAAACCTGCATAATCATTCAGAACCAGCCGCAACGTAAAAAATCATGGATCAAAATGTATACTCTACTTTACTGAACCCAACCTGAACCCAACCTGCGTGTATACGCTACTTCCTTTAATCAAACCTACGTATACATTCAAAACCACTGAAACATAAAACTTCTGAATCAAGTTTATACCAAGCAAAAATATATTGAACATCTATTGTCAATTTACAGAGCCTTACATAGGTAGTAGCAGAGATCACCCTTCTCACTTATACAATCAATCAATCAGATATCAAACTCCTTATGCATTCAATTTTACATTTAGATCTAAGAAGAATTCATTAACAGACAACAATAAAACAATAGTACTAATCAAATAGATTAGTCATCTCTAAACAACATACTTTTTCTTTTGCATACGCTACTTGGAAGAGCTGAACCAGCGTGTATATGCAACTTCACCAAAGCGAACCAGCGTACAGATCTGCGAATATTAACTCATAACTTCACTACTATTCTGGACTTTAGACAAACCTAGATCATGAAATTCCAAGAATAAAACAAGTGTACACAATTAGATCTAGCCCAACCAATACCAGATCATTCAATGATAAGTCATTTCAGATATGATGATCCTAATCTAACATTGAATTCAAGGTGCACAAAATATTTCAGATCAAATCACCAAGATAACCCCTGCAACATAAAATATAATTCAGATAGAAGTATTCCTTAGAATCCCTTTTCACTTGCACACCTTGGCCATATGATCTTCTCCTCCTTATATAGTTTTAGGCCTTTCTCAATACATCGGACCAAAACCAATTTGGACTCATGGTATTCTTGGGCAGGATCAAATAGTCATTACTCAACTTAATATTTTGGGCTAATACCATGGTATTGACCCCTGGTATTCTCTACTCTTGAAATTCCTTGATTTTCCAACTTGTACGCGCTTTTCCTCTTGCGAGTGTGCGTGTATATGTATACGCATTTTTTGTTATGTGGATCTGCGTGTATACACTGTTTTGACTAAGTGGACTTGTGTATACACCTTAAACTTCTTTTCACCATCCTTTGCCTTCAACTTCTTCATTCTGATTAGTAGACTTTAGTTCCATCTTCCTGTTCTTCTGTACCAATGCCCTGTTACATCTGAATGGATCTGTTACACTGTGGGTTGCCTTTCATCAAAACTAAACTGACCTGTGAATGAGTTGCCATTAAGCACAACACTTGTATCGTAATTCCAACAACAATTATATTTACCCATGAAATACCAGGGAGAAAGAGAGATCTTATTGATGAATTCAAAGGGCAACCAAGTTTGGGACTTCCACGTTCCACCCAAACATAGATTGGCTGAACCAAATCTCTCTCCAGACAATCACCCCTGGGCCATATTCCAAGCACGAATGTGGGATCTCATAAAACAAATCAATCAAAATCACACTAGGGCTTAAAGAGGCCAAACCATCTCAACCCTCAACCAATGATTCCACCTCATGATTGTACATCACTGACCACTACCATATTGGTCTCCGCCCAAGTATTCCAGGGCTCGAGAGTGTTTGTTCCAACCAAGGCTCCAAGACTAGTAACTCAACCCATAGCTGCTGCTGGGTTCTAGAGCGTTTGTCCAACCAAGGATCCAGGACTAGTAACTCAACCCAATAATGGCTTTGGAGCATTTTTCCAACCAAGGATCCAGGAATAATAACTCAACCCAAGTAGTTACATGGCTCCAGATCATTTTTTCAACCAATGCTCCAGGAACTGATAACTCAACCCACAGTCAAAGGAACATGAGAACCAACTAGAAATCAAAAGTGAAAGACTCCCAAAACCCCATGGCTATCTTGGAAATGGCAAGGCTAGGAAAAAAAATTCAATCCAGGAAATCCTCCATGCCAACAACAAATCATGACCAAGAAACCACATGCATATGCCATGCATGCCAAAAATAACAAGTAAATCATACATTCAACTTGGTACTTGCAAGAAAAACCCACTGTAGCTGCTGATCCCGATGTCATCTTTCACTTTCCTACTCTTCCTTCACCTTCTTGCTCCAAATCTCAAGTTTACCACACTCCTCCAATAATGCTCTAAGAAAACTCTAAGTATCCAAGAGTATGAGAGAGAGAGAGAATATAATGAGAGCTCCAAAACTGAACTAACAAAAGTTTGTGAACTGATCCTCAAAAGAATTTTTATTAATGAGGCCTCTAATTTCTTCATTTTCCATTATTTTCCTTAATTTTCCTCTCACATGCAACCTATGACCTTTCACCTTCTTTTTCTCCTAATTTCCATTATTTTCATAAATAAATGCCAGTAAATGCCACTTTGCCTTTCCAAAGCCTTATCCATTTCATTTGCTAATTTCCATAGCCATAATAAACCAAATGAACACCCACATTAAGATGTTTTTCCCAACATTCATCTTGGAATACATGTCCCATGACCTTGGTTATTATTTTTCCTTTATTAAATTTTATTGCATGGATTTTTTACGAGGGCTGTTAAAGAACCCTCCCCCTTGAGGGAACACCATCCTTAGTGTCTAATGACACCTACAACCAACAAGAATGCTGAAAGAAAAACATACTTCCCATGAAGATTTATAGCTTAGCTCGTTGCAGTATTTACAATGATCAACCTGTTGAGAAGCAAACCAACATGACAACCATAATGACATGATACCTGTACCACTTATTGGAGCTTTATAACACAACTCATGGAAGTATTTACATCCATATGTACATAAACCAAAACATTGCACCAAAACATTCGATCAACCAACGAATAGAGAAGGATACATAACCCGTATCTGATCCTCCATATCCCATGTAGCTTCATCAGGCCCAAAGTGCTTACACTACACTTTAACCTGCTTAATTGCTCAGTTTGAGAGCATGTGCATATTTCTGTACAAAATGCATTATGATTCTGGTTGGAATTCTCCTTTTAGATTCACTTGCAATACAAGCCAATAAATCACATGATCAACATATTTAACATATTTCTTAAGAAATGACACATGGAAAACATCATGGACTTTCACTATCAGAGGAAGTGCAAGTCGATAGGCTACTGGTCCAATCCTTTCAAGAATCTTAAAAGGTCCACAAAATCAAGGTACCAGATTGGCACATGATCCAATCCTCAAGGAGCTCTTCTTGGGATTTTTTCACAAGTACATCTGTTCCCCAACCTAAAATTCCTTAAACAAACTATTTTGGTCTACATAACCTTTTTGTCTATCCTATGATGCCTATAGATTCTTCTTGATTACTTGCATTTCCTATTCCATTTCTGCCAACATATCCCGTCCTATCAATACCCTTTTAACTAGATCACTCCAACTAATAGGAGTATTAGAAATCTGCCCATACAAAGCCTCCAATATATTGTTGACCCTTTCTGTCTATCCATCTGTCTACGGATGATAAGCTATGCTGAAGGCAAAATTTGTACCCAAACCTGCAAATAACTCTTCTATAACCTTGAAGTAAACATAACATCCCTGTTTAACACAATTTTATTCACGTCACTATGCAAACTCACTACATCTTTGATGAAAACCTGTGCTACATCACTAGTTGAATAGGTAGATTTCACTAGAATCAAGTGTGCTACCTTAGTCAATCTGTCCACCACAACCATGATGGAATCATGTTGTCTAGATGCTCTTGGAAAACCTATGATGAAGTCCATGGAAATAACCTCCCATTTCCACTATAGAATCAACATCATCTATAGTCACCCACCTGGATGCTCACAGTCTGCCTTTTCCTATTGAAAATCTAAGCATCTCACAACAAACTCTGCCACTTATTTCTTCAAGTTCACCCAGTAGTAGAAATTCTTTACCACTCTCAATGTCTTCTGATATCCTAGGTGACCTGAATACGATTTCACTTAAAACTTTCTCAAGATAAGCTTCTTGAGCTCACTATCATCTGGCACATATATCCTATCCCTAAATCTGATCAAGCCATATGCTATGAGACAATAGTCCACATCTTGTGCGCCTGTACCTGCACCTATTCCTGTACCTATACTCTGCTATAACCCGTGTCTGAACTCCATGTACCTTTTATCCTGCTGACCTGCCTGTAAGATCCGAGCTTGTACATCTATCCCATAGGAACTCATAATTGTTATGTGGTTCACATGTATCCGCCTACTATGAGCATCTACAACCTTGTTCTCTCTACCTTTAATGTAATTGATCTCAAAGTTGAACTCGCTGATTGTGGCCAACCACCTAGCTTGCCTAACATTCAAATTCGGTTGGTCAAATTGATACCTCAATCCACTGTGATCACTCATCAATACACATATCATGCCAAGAAGATAATGCCTTCACATATTCAATGCATGGATGATCACTGCCAACTCAAGATCATGTGGTAGATAATTATGCTCATGCTCATTTAGTTTTTATGATTCATAGCATACTACCTACCATTCCCACATAAGAACTCCACCAAGTCCTCTCTTGCAAGCATCTATGCATACCACAAATTCTCTGTATGGATATGAAATCGTTAGCACTGGAGAATGTGTTAATAATTGTTTCAACTGCACAAAACTTACTGCACATTCGTTTTTCCATTCAAACTTGTTACCTTTCCTTTGTAATGATGTGATGGGGTATGTAATTTTTGAGAAGTTTTTGATGAACCTCTTGTAAGAACTTGCTAAACCCATAAAGGACCTTACCTCATCTACATTCCTAGGAGATTCCCACTCCATGATAGCCCTTATATTATATGGATCTACTACTATTCCTTCCTTGGAAACCACGTGTCCCAAGTAATGTACTTCTGTCTAAAATAAACTGCATTTTCTAAGCTTGGAATACAACTAATGTTCTCTTAGTAGTCTCGATACTGTTGCTAAGTGTTCAACATGTTCTTCTTCATTTTTAGAATATACTAGTATATCATCAATGAATACAATAACAAACTTGTCCAAATTAGGACACAAAACACTATTCATCGAGCACATAAAAGTAGCTGGAGAATTAGTCAAACCAAATGGAACTACAACAAACTCATAATTCCCATACTTGGTCCTGAAATTTATCTTCCATATGTCCTCTTCCTTGATGCGTACCTGATGATATTTGGATCTTAGATCAATCTTCAAGAACATTGCTTATCCCTTCAACTGATCAAATAAATAATCAATCTTCGACAATCGATACCTGTTCTTGATGGTCACCTTGTTCAACTACCTATAATCAATGCACAACTTGAGAGTACCATATTTCTTCTTCACAAACAATATCAGTGCACCCCATGGTGATACACTTAGCCTAATGTATCCCTTTTCAAGCATTTCCTTCAACTGGAACTTCAAATCTACCAACTTTGGAGTGCTCATCTTGTATGGTGCTTTTGATGCTGGTGCTGCCCCTGATACAACCTCAATAGAAAAGTCCACATCCCTGTGAGGCGACAACTTTGAAATCTAAGCTGGAAACACATCTTGAAACTACTGTATTATCACATTTATTTAAGTTTGAAATTTTTTAATGTTGACAATTACAATATCAATGAAATATTTGTAATAAATAAGAAAAAATGTTGATAATGAGATTATCAGTGATTTTGTGAGTTCAGTAATTTTTTTAGATAAATACGCTGACAATGGGAGTGTCAATGTTATCTTGTATTTGATGGTAACAAGAGTATCAACGGCAAAATTCAAATTTTAATTTCAAAATTTGAAATACGCTAACACGTTGCACGTCAACAAAGAAATAATGATTACCTGGTCATGCCATGATAAATATGAAGGTGAAAGGTACAGTGATGAAAGAGCATTTTCGCTGCCAAAAAGGTATGCATTGGTTTTCTAATCATTGAAAGGTTAATACTGTGTTACCCATCAATAAGTTACCTGAATACCATTGTTTTCTCGTCTAGTAATTTCCCCATTTCAATTGTGAGTTTTTCTTAATTTTAATCACTGGAAAGCCATTTGGTTGCAAATACTTGGCAGATAACCAGAATCGAATCCCAGTCTTTTTTTTTGCATGGTCGCCAGCCTATGAAGATAATGGGGAAAAGCGATAGGCTAAATAGAAATGAACCAAAAGGACCCTATCCTCATGATATCTACGAGGAAAATCAACAACATTTTCAACAGGCTGGGTGGAAGGAATTTTTAAAATGATGCATTGAATTCCACGATGAGGTTGCATAAGCATTTTCCCTGGGTTTCGACAATCAACAAGTGGAGGTTGTAGGGATTTCATTCCAGGTGAAAGAGGAGCTGATTGCAGTGGTTACAACTCTACCTAGAGATGGAGAAAGAGTCTTTAGGAGCCAGGTCTTAGCTGGGATTGATGTCTTGTTCTTCTTAAAGGCCAGTTCAAAGAAAGGAATTGGAAGGTAAGGGTGCATAGGTCTTGGTTGGAAGACAAATGGAATGGGATGATGTGAATTACCCAGTCGTATTTCACATGTGAAGGGTGTTTTAACTGGGTAAAATTATATCATTTTCATTTCTTAGCTCACCTTGCAGGATGATTGAGAATGAATGTATGTTATTTTTTATTAGAAAGTCTCAAGAATATGGCTACTCAGGTTCGTACCAAGACAAAACCATCACCACACTTCATTTATCACAAAGATTTAATTAAATTATTAATTGAAAGTTAATTGGAAAATGATGGAAGAAAATGGAGCCATTTTCTATTATGGGGATGGTTTTTAACCCCAACCCCCTAAGTCTAAACGAGGAAGGAAAAAGGGTATGAAACAAATCAAAAACCTTCAGGAAGGAACCTCCTATCAGGGCACCCCCACTACAGAAGTCAAAAGAAGGAAGAATAACCCTCACCTTCTGTTCCTAAAAAATCCAAGGTTTATTCTAGAAGAAGTGGTAGTCTTAGAAAATCACAGTGTATTGCAAACCCTCCTACTGCAAATTTTCCTCCTACTATAATTAATTACAAGAGGGATACCCGAGAAGGCAGGAGCTACAACAAAAGTCCATTTTTAAAGGATGAAAAGGCATGATCTACAATGAGGGAGGCATCAATATGATACATTTTCTCAGCCCCATTTCTAACTTATATTTCAGCGAGGTGTTTTGATTTGAAAAACATGATATGTTTAAAGATATTTTCATATGCATGTACCTAAGAGATTTATACTACTATAGTTGGATTACTATAATTAATTTTGAACTATAAAAAAGTTTTAGTTCTTGTATTTCCTATATAAGAAAAGACTATAGAAGAAGAAAGGGTTGGAGTTGATTTGAGATATAACAACTTTTGTGTATTATTGAGCAGATCTCAAAGAAAACAGTCTTCATGAGCAATTTACAAAAATTCTTGTGTTATGATTCCATAACTTTTTTTGTTCATTTTCTATTTCCTCATGTATGAAATACTGAGTGTTTGAAATTATAATTCATATGTTTATGCTCATGTTTCTTTATGCTCAAGCATTTAATAATTGTTGTTCACTTAACTAGTGCACTAATTTCCTTCATTTCCTTCCAAATTCCTTAAAGTGTCAAAGGAATTATCACTACCTTTCTTTTGTGTTTTTCTCATTGAAACTGTAAATATATAAGGTCTGATTGGGTCAGATTCCATTCCCAATGGTGGAATTTTCACATAGTCCAACCAAACTAAGTCATAAATATGGCCATATGACTTTATTGTAAACTTTATACTACAGTGACCTTGAGTGGTTTAGTTTAAGGAGAGATCCCTCTCTAGGTTTAAGGACCAACTTTCAACCTCAAAGAGGTTCAAGTTTATAGTTTTTCCTGCAACCATGGTTTTATCCAAGAGATAACATGTTGTAAAACTGGGTACCTGCACAAAACATTGACATTCTCAAGTTCCTTACCTTTTTCACTAGAAATATGTATCACAAATGACACACACACTTTGATGTGACTACCCTTCACTTGCTTAGCCGTCACCATTCTAACTGATGTTGCCTTCTTCTTACCCTGCAAGACACTCTATTCTCCATTGTCATCCAAGCACTCAATAGATTTGTCATAACAATCCACCTTGGTCCTATGGAGATACAACCAGTCCATACCCAAAATCATGCTATATGAACCCGATGACAATACATTCAAATGTGTTTCCATAGACATACCATTAAACTCAAATGAACAAGCTCTGACCCGATGATGAACTTTATTCTTGGTAACCTATAGCCAACTATACTAACCAAGATTCTACATGCACTTCTTTATTCAAACCACACTTATCCACTAGCTCAAGATTAACATAACTATAATCAGATCTAGGGTCAATCAAAATAGAAATAGCTTGATCACAAATCTTACTGTCCATATCCATAATAGATGCCTGGTGATCTTCCTTCCTATTATCTAAAGCTGCATAGATCCTAGGAACACCTTGTCCAACATCCCTGACCGTCTGCACCTCCTGGGCATAGTAAATCTGCGGTATACCACGCTGATGTTGTGGAAAATATCTCTAACGATGATATTTTCCACAATTCCAAGAATGTATGATCTTCCTGTCATCACCCTTATTCTGCTCAGACTGAAATTACTGTCCTCTGTCAAATGCCTTGAATTTCTTGTGCACCGCTGTATTCTCTTTGTTACTTGTGTCCTGAGGCCTTTCCTGTTTCTTGTCCCATTTCCCTTTATTCTTATATTACCTTTCTAGTCTAGTTTAGTCTTAGAGCAATGCTTTGTAGCTCATAACAATGCTTTATCTTTTGGATGGCCTCCTCCAATGATCTAGGTTCATCAAACTCAATCCTATCCTTAAATTCTATGGACAACCCATTGATGAATCTCTGAATTTGGGCCTTCTCCTCCTTGAGGTAAGGAACATACCTCAACACCTCTTGAAATATGCTAGTGTACTCCTCATTAGTCATAGATCCCATCTTTAGCTCATAAAACTCTTTTGACCTGTTGTCATAGTACCTCTCCGATAGGTACTTCTTCTTGAATAGTCTCTCAAATTCACTCCAATTCAAATCCTCCTCATAAATATATCTAACGTTCTTTACGTCTTCCCACCAGATATTTTCTTTACCTTTAAGGCTGAATGTAGCTATTATGGCCTTCATGTTCTCTGAGTAATCATGTATCACGAATAAATTATTCATTCTAAGCAACCATACTTCAACATCTCGTGATTTCTTCATTTCCCCATCAAATGTAGGTGGCTTTTCTTTCTTGAACTCATTTGGAAAATATCCCCTATCACTCCTCTTGTAAGGATGATAACGATGATAACCATGAAACCTGTCGGAATCCAAACTAGAATAGAAATGTACTAAAGAAAGAGATAATAATCTACTTCTACTCCTTACATCGGAAGCACATAAATATCAAGCAAAACAATAATCGACAAGAGGAATAACATCAATGGCACATAACACAATAAATATCCAGGGAAAGTCACAACTCAAAACCCCACTATCTGTATTGCATTAATAAGAAATCCAAGATGATAATACAATGCTTGTTCTCACAAGAACAATCCTAGCACTCAGTAAAATCAATCTCCAATTCACTAGCAAGCTCTTGGCCAACACTTAGTTAATTATATAGCTCTCCAAGTCTCTATTTCCTTGTGCAATTCCTATAGATGATTAGTCCATCTTAAAGGGAAATCAGTGCATCCAAAACTGCACAATCCCTTCAAGGATTAGTTCCTAATTGCATGCACTATCTATACAACTCAGAAAATACTACAACAAGTAGTACACTGCCCCTGCACTCTAGTCTCACCTGGGTCTTTCTCAGAATTGACATGCATGAGTTTCTGATGAGGGAATGTTCAATTAACTGGAGTATCACTAGTTATGCATTAGTGCACCAACTGACTGTTAACTCACTATTAGTTCCTCAAACAATTTGAAACTAATTTAACTGGACTTAACTCAGTAAACCGAGTTAACTAATTAGAACTCATACTTAACTCATCCTAGACCCCTATAATATAGGGAGAACATATACATGACTTCAGAAAGACTTCCAACTCGAAATTCCTAAGTTAACTAAGTCAAATCACTCTAGTTAACTATTACAAGTTGTTATGAGACTAGAATTCGAATTTAATTCTCAGCTTAATTCAAGGAAAAATTAAACTAGAATTTATGGATTTTATTTTTATCATTTCTTGTTGCTACTTTCAACAATCCCTCTCAACAAGAAGGGAATTCAACTTGATCTCGATCCTGAACCTTTGGAATGTTCTACATGCAACACTTCTCTCCAGTGTTGTTCTCCAACAACTCCAGAAACAAAAAACATCCAACCTAAATCAAAATGATGCCTTTTCCATCAAAGTCTCTGACTACTATTGCCTCTTTTGACTGAAAACTCTAAACTTCTGTTGACTCTACCTTTCTACATTGTTTTCAACCCTTCTCTAAGTTTCTTCAGTATCTTACTACTCTAGCCTCTATCACTTTGATCTCTGACTGCATCAATCCCATTGATTCCTCCCGCTACTATGTACTTTGGTCTCCCATAGGAAGGTACGATCCATGGGATAAAACCAATCAATGGACCCTACCCAATTTCATCCCTCTTGGGACTATCACTTCAAATCACCCCACCTCACACCTAGAGGTATGGCTACATGTGAACCCTCTGCCCAGTTGGCTCGAAATTTCCCCTTACTGGAGGTCTTTACAATAGAACCACATAAAGATCGAGCAAAACAATAATAGATAAGATGAAGAACATCAATGACATAACACAATAAATATCAGAGGAAATCCACAACTAAAAATCCCACTCTCTGTATTGCATTAATCAGAAATCCAAGATGATAATGCAATGCTTATTCTCACAACAATAATCCTAGCACTCAGTAAACTCAATCTCCAACTCACAAGCAAGCTCTTGGCCAACACTTAACCAATTATTCAGCTCTCCAAGTCCCTATTTCCTTGCGGAATTCCTATGGTTGATTAGCCTATCTTAAAGGGAAATCAGTGCATCCAAAAATGTGCAACCCCTTCAAGGATCAATTCCTGATTGCATGCACTATCTGTACAACTTAGAAAATTCTAAAACAAATAGTACAATGTCCTTGCACTCTAGTCTCAATTGGGTCTTTCTCAGAATTGACATGCATGAGTTTCTGATCAGGGAATCTTCAGTTAACTGGAGTAGTACTAGTTATGCATTAGTGCACCAATTGACTGTTGACTCACTATTAGTTCCTCAAACAGTTTGGAACTAATTTAACTGGGCTTAACTCAGTAAACTGAGTTAACTAATTACAACTCATACTTAAATCATCCGGTACGCCTATAATATAGGGAGAAAATATACATGACTTTAGAAATAATTCCAACTCGAAATTCCTAAGTTAACTAAGTCAAATCACTCTAGTTAACTATTACAAGTTTCTATGAGAATAAAATTTGATTTTAATTCTCAGTTTAATTCAAGGAAAAAATAAACCAAAATTTTTGGATTCTATTTTTATCATTTCTTGTTGATATTTTCAACACTCTAGAGCATTTGTACAACCAATGCTCCAGGAACTAATAACTCAACCCAAAGTCAAAGGAACATGAGAACCAACTAGAAAGAAAAAGGGAAAGACTCCCACAACCCCATGGCTATCTAGGAAATGACAAGGCTAGGAAAAACCACTGTCAATCCAAGAATTCCTCCATTCCAATGATAGATCATTACCAAGAAACCACATGCATATTCCATACATGCCAAAACTAGTAAGGAAATGATACATGCAACTCGGTACCTACTAACAAAACCCACTGTAGTTGCTGATCTTGATGTCCTATTTGAATTTCTTGCTCTTCCTTCATCTTCTTGCTCCAAATCCCAAGTATGTCACACTCCTCCAAGAGTGCTCCAAGAAAACTACATGTATCCAAGAGTATGAGAGAGAGAGAATAAAATGAGAGCTCGAAAACTAAACTGACAAAAATATGTGAACTGATCCTCAGAAGTCTTTTTATTAACGAGGCCTCTAATTTCTTCATTTTCCATTATTTTTCTTTATTTTCCTCCTCACATTCCACCCGTGACCTTTCACCTTCCGTTTCTCCTAATTTCCATCATTTTCATAAATAAATGCTAGTTTTCCTTTCCAAAGCCTTATCCATTGCCTTTTCCAATTTCAATAGCCATAATAAACCGAATGAACACCCACACTAGGATGTCTTCCCCAACATTTAGCTTGGAATACATGTCCCATGACCATGCTTATTTTTTTTCCTTTATTAATTTTTATTACATGGATTTTTGACTAGGGATGTTACAAATCATGCAAAAGGATGTTGATCTCGAAGAACTCAAGTAAACTGATGCTTTGATGAGAAGGGCCATCATGACAAGGTAAGTTTGATATTTAACATTTTGATATTGGTTATCTGATTAATATATGGTTTTGCTACCTAGGAGAATATTTCAGGAATGCATAATGGAAATTGAGGCAATTTAATCTGTGGATGTTGAAATCAATTCAAAAAACATATGAATTGAGTATATGGATTTTGAAATTAAGAAATGAAGGTGCTCACATCATCACCTTGGAACTGAGAGGTAGCGGTGAAAGAAGATAAACTGATGTTCATCAACAAAGATCACTTTCAGGTTTAGAGGGAGCTATGAATAACTTGAAGTTTTGCAAGGCTCAACATAATACCTTCATTAATGATGATCAGAGGAAAGTGATGAGAAACATTGATGGCCCAAACCCAGTCACTAGATTAAAGAAAGAAGATGGCTCAATAATATCCAGGAAGGAAGAATCTCACTATGATGAGATACAAACATGAAAGAGGGAGCCATGCAACTACAAAGAATTGTTAAGAAAACATAGAAATCCAGTGGTTATGACTTCCCAATTGAGAGGAAGTGGAAGAATCTCCTCTATATTTCAGAGGGAGTAAAAGGGTCTCCTTAAATAGAAGCAAGGATATATTCCATAATAAAAAGGGAATGACGTTCTCCTCTTTGGTTGAAAGGGAGTAATATTGAACACCATTTTTGTATTCTCTTCTTCATGTGTCATGCACTTGAGTAGGACTATCAACCTGTTGTAGTGACTGCAACACCTTCCAAAATTTTGGATGGCACTCAAATTTCAGAGCCTTCTATTTTTTTTTGTTTGATGGTTGCAAATATTCGAGCTCATTCCTTGAGCTCCTTCAAAGTTTGTTCACCATTTTGTCTAATTAACCAACTGCCATCTTTTGGCATGTTGATTTCTTTTTCATGCTTGCAATATTGTTCTGGTGATTCCAAAGCTTTGTCTTTGTGTGTTTGGGTTGTCTTAGCTATGTGAACACCCATCGTAGTCACACATAAGGTTGTAAGCACTGTTGCACAAGTGTCGTCATAGTCGTCCAAAGGGCTATCCCAAGTGTCGCACTTGTCACTTTCAGCTCTAGACAATCCCATAGAGGGTCATGATTTTCTATGTTTTCACGGGGGTTAGTGTTGTCATGTTGTCGATGTATGCTAAGTGGGTGATCACATTGTCGAGTCCTTTCAAGTTCACTTGCCTCTCACACTTAGCCATCTTCCAGAAAATATCTCGACGGAACAACCCCACTTCATCAGACCCCGACTGAGTTGCACTACGTAGTCTCAACCCTCAGTGGTGTTGTTCTGCTACCTGGAACCGTACAGTTCTTGAGGCTATCCTTTGGGTCAGTGGCATTGCATAATCCCATAGGTGAGCAGCCTGTCTTCCTTCCCAGAACTATGCAGAAAATGTGTCACTACCTATCTGAACTGTGCACTCCACAAGAACAGTTATCAAGCCTCCTTCTTGCTTACTGGAACCTTACATTGCACAAAAACTTGAGCTTGCACCGATCCCATAAATTGTGCAGATATGTCCTCCTAGTGACTTCCCTCAGCCGGGACTCACTGTTCTAAAAAAATGCGCAAAATTGTCCTCGGGTCCCTCTGCTGTCCTACCTTGTCTTCCTCTAGAAACTTCATAGAGGTGTCCCCCAGGTTCCCACCTTGCAACTTCCAATGGTGTCCTTAACTGTGAAACTATGGCTCCCAGTGGCCTCTGCACATTTTTCCCAGACAATGCAGACCAATTCCATGGGTGAATGCATACCATGGGTGGATGTCACAATACCATGGGTCAATTCCATGGGTGAATGAATACCATGGGTGGATGTCACAATACCATGGGAAAATACCATGGGTGAATGAATACCATGGGTGGATGTCACTTACAATACCATGGGTGGATAAATACCATGGGTAGATGCCACTTAAAATACCATGGGTAAATTCCATGAGTGGATGAATACCATGGGTTGATGCCATTTTCCATTCGGATCATTAGGCATTTATGTTTTGGTGATAACTATGGGTGATGAAGAGTGCTCTGTCAGAGGTTTCTCCTCAGTAAGGTTTTCATTATCTACCTATTCTTGTCTCCCTATATCATCTTCTAGGAAAGTTGTCCATCTAGATCTTAACCGAAGCTCATTACATTTGAAGCAGGTGGAGTCATAATGTAGATTTTCGACAAGTTCCACATATTGGACATGTCTATTATTAGGATTAGGATTTGGCTGAGAAGGTAGCTGAGGGTAAAATGGAGGTGGAACATTTGGGGTAATTAGAGAGGAGTTTGCAATGGTGTTTATGACTAAGGTAGTGACTTGATGGATGGGTTGACTAGCCCCGTAGTTTGTGGCCAATTCTGGGACCTCATCGGTCCTTGTGTGGAGGAATTTTCCCAATCGGATGATTATAGGTTATTTGAAGAATTTTTCCATGGGGGTGTAGGATATTGTTGAGTAGGCCATGAATTTCCAACAAACTAATGATGTGCCCATGACAGTGCTGAGCATGATTGGGATTGCCAAGTGGCATTAAAAGGCTATTTCCACTGTGACCTAGGAATATGTTGTTGGGTACAGTGTCTAGAATGAAACAAAGCAGAATCTTGGATCATACCCAGAGGGCATGTTTGCCACTGTCGTCATTGTGCCATAAGAGATGTCGACTGAGGTTCTTCCTCTACCTCCTTGAATATAAATTTTAGTCCTGGGAGTAAGGGAAAATGTTTTGTGGAATGATATTTGGCACATATGGCATATATTTCGACTAAATCCAACAGGCACTCTTTATGACTATGCTTCTTCCAGAAATGAGGGAAAAAAATGGCTAAATTTTTTTCCACCTCTGCTTGCTTCTATTTTACCTGCAAGACATCCAATTGCGTAGTTAATGTAGTAAAAATATCAGTTTTAAATTCTTTCAAGAGATTACCAATATATGTGTGAGTCACCCCTCCTACTATAGTTTTGCTAGTTCTATTGAGGGGGTCCTGAACTCCAGATTTGGTTCGTGTACTTCCTCACGAGCACCTGATACATAGATTTACAATGTCATCATATTATTACTTAAAATATCACCTTTTCCCCTTAAATTAATTTTATCTATCCATTCATCTTTGATTCCTCTAATTAAAGTAGTTTTTAGCACTTCTCTAGGTAGAGTGGTATAAGGTGATCTTTTCAAGTTGTATTGGAATCTTTTGACGTATTCTTCTAAAACCTTATCTTATTTGGAAATCATTTTAAATGTTTCTTCTTTCATATCCATGGATCGAAAATAGTCCTGGTATTTGGTGAGGAAATCATTTTTCACCTGATCTCGTGAAGTTATGGTACCTCCCCCTAATCCGATAAACCAACGTAGAGATTCTCCCTTCAAAGTGAAAAGAAACAATTTTAGTTTTTGAGGATCAACGATATAGTCATAACCTTGGCATAAGGCGTCAAATTCAAATAGAAATGCATCAGGATCCTCATATTCCATTCCATGAAAATTTGGAAGATTCTGTAATGGGATAGATTTCATTGGTGCATTAGCCCATGGATCGACAATAGGGTTTTCTATGGTCGATGTCTGGGTTCTTGGTTTTGTATTTTCCATTTGATAAAAAAATTCCAGTAATTCTCAGGTATTTTGCGGTTAGGGGATATTAGCCAAAGAAAAATGTGCTCGCTAAGTTCCGGGTTCTGGGTAGGCATTACAACGCTACTTAGATCAAGAATTTTAGATTCCCCATTTGCAACAGGTTGCTAGAAATAGAAGATTGTAGTTGTGGCTCACTTGTTTCACCTCCTACCTCTCTTAAGTTACAAAAATTCCCCTCTTGTTTAATGGAAGGACCGAGGTTATTAATAAATGTATTTTGGAAACTTTGCTCAGACCTCACAGTCTTATCATGAATCTCAGCTGGACCTATAGATGATGATCCTGCCGCTTGAGAGGTAATAGTAGAACCCTTCCCAGATGTCGTTAAGGGACCTACCGATGCTTGAGATACTGAATGGCGAATGATTTCATCTAGAAAGGTATTTCTTCCAAGGCTAGGGTGACCTTTAGTTTTGGTGGTTTTTGAAATAGGTTTTGAATCCATAACTTCTTGATCTACAAACCTATGCTTTTTCCTAGTCATACACACTAAAAATTCTAAAAGTATAAGCTTAGGATAGGCATGACACAAGATTTTTACTTGGTGCATGCACATGTTCTTACCTTCTACCTTTAATACCTAACCCTATAGGGATACAACTAACACTTCTTTGATAACCTCCCCGAAAACGATGCCAAAATGTTGGGTTCTTTAGTTTCTCTTTAAAAATACCAACATACCTTTAAACATTAAATTGTCAACCCGAAACGTGTATAGTTGTTTCAAGGTTTTCCACACTGTATGTGCAATGAATAATGTTGATGTAACCTATTATGTCTAGTCATATTGAAAGATAAATGCATGAAATCATAAGAAACAACTAGAATTTATTAAAATAATGCTTTAAACACAACTTCATCAATTCAAAGTAATCAAAAATCTTATTCAAGATAATTGAAACATTGAACCTTCTAAAAACAATTATGTTAAGAACACATTGTTTCCTAGGAAACTGTAGCTACAAGAAAGAAACAATACATTTGAATAGAACGAAATCTAATGAAGGAAATATCACACCTTACTCTTAACGATTATTTATCAATCATAAGAAGTGAAAAAATGAATAACACTTCAGAGAATAAACTATCATAAATCTAATCTAATGATATTTACTCAAACTACTGTAGCAACTATCGTTGTAATGAACAATTCAGTGATCAATGCTCAATTCTGGAATCAAATAATTGCAGAAAAAGAAAGAAAATGCTGAAATGTAAATTTAATGATACAATGAGGGTAGTAGTCACTCCGGGATTGGGCCCATGATCACTGGAATTTAACTGTCTTAGAGCCAAATCAGTGCAAGAATTAAAGCTAAACTGTGTAAGTCTCCAATATATTAATCAGAAACAATATTAAGAGTCTGTAAAACTTCAGAGAATAAGCATGAGAATAACAATAAAAAATATTTTTTTAACTTAGGCTTTATTCCTCAATTTTATAATTACAATCAAATCTATCATTAAAAATAAATGAGTGATCCCGCTAATCTAAAGATTCTCACGATGCTCAATTCGAATTAAAAAATCTCTTTAATTCCCTTAGAATAGATGGAAACAATATCGCTCACAGCTGGTCTTTCAATGATGATTGTTAATCTTTGCTTATCTAGGTCATAAATAACCTGATAAGCTTTGTGTAACTCACTCTTGTCCATCTATCTAGGGAACAACATCTCCTTATCAAAATCCCCGTCAGTTATCATTTCGAATTGTAAGCGTAACTCATATTTTCATGTTCAAATCAATTCGTTTAGACATTAAAATAATGAAACACTTCATGAACTGCTTTCTAAAGCTCACAACACATAAATTACCATGTTATATACATAAAATACATAGAAAAGTAATAAAAGTATAAGGAAACAAAGTAAGAAAATGTGTCAATTCTGGAGCCCAACAAATTTCTTCCTCAATGGAGTGGTTCAGGAAGATATTTACATAGAGAAGCCTGAGTGTTTTGAGATATTTGACAGGGACACACATGTGTGTAGACTCATGATAGCCCTTTATGGTCTCAAGCAAGTACCCCATGTGTTTTCGCTCCCATGGATAGCCTTGGATTGCTTACAAGACCAGTGCCTGGGTACATCTAAATCGGCATGCCTCAAATGATTCTCAAGTAGGAGGAGACATAACCCATGTTCTATACACATATATAAAAGGCATGAGTTGTTTCTTTCATCCAAAGATATAGGTCAAGTATTTCAGTATTTCTACACATACACAGTTCCCGGAAATATAACAAAAAATATTGGAGGTCGAGCACTTCAAGGCTTATAGTTTAATCAACTTTGTGGAATAAATGGGAGAAGACAAAGGGAAGGGATAACTCAAAATGTAGAGCTCAAAGCACCAATAATTCTATATTAAAAACATAGAGCCTAAAACCATGAGATTTTCTACAATTACCTCAGTTATAGGTAGATATAATGAACATAAGATAAATTGGATGCTATGATTCATTAGTGCAGTTTAAAGATATAATTTGAACCCATAAAACAAGCATGTGCATTAACAACTCAATGCAAATGAATTTGTAGGCAAATATGAAATATTATAGCCTCTATTGTTACATGAAAATGGAGAAGAAAATAGTCAAAATGGATGAAAACAGGAAATAACACACTGTAATACTTCAAAGGGGGAATCACCACTACTCATGTGATATTCTACAAGATCTATGTAACTAACTGATACAATCTCACAAAAATATCAGCCTCTGTTTGCAGATTTCAGAACCTTTGTTTAGTGTTTCCACCCCCTATTTATAAGAAGAGGGGGTGTATTATTAATCATGATACAATACAAAATATCCCTGGGCCAAGTCTCAGCTATCAAATTAGCTTGCTTTCTCGACCATGGAAGGCTCTGTGTCCATAAAACATCACAAAAATAGTAATTGCCTCATAAAGGAAAGCACAACACAAGATCACAAAACAGATGAAACATTAATGCAATATCTCCATGCCTATTCATGTAATTACTTCAGCTTCAGGCTGCATCTAGTTAACGGTATGGTCTTTGGTGCCAATTAGCTAACTCCTGTCATTTCTGCCTTTAATGCCTTCGACGATGACCTTGGAAGCGGGTCTCGAAGAGCCATTTCTGAGTCCACCCAAACTTGGTTTTAAATGCTCCCTCTTCTTCATTTACTACCATAACTGCTTTCGGTGCCGACCCTGTCATTTCTTCCATTAAAGTTTAGTGGAACACAATCGATGCAATGATCTCGCTTGGAGTTGTGTATTATAGCGTAATAGAGAATTCTCGGGCACGAGATGTTTACCTCTAAAATAGGCTAAAGGGAACTTTTTTGATTTCCCCCTTAGTCCTCTTTATTATAGCCCCTTGTGTGATTTTACGCATATCACTGGTGGCTGGGACTGGGGGCCTAGAAGTTTGAGTGCTGAAGCTATCAACGACTATGCAGGGGCCTTTTCATTATATAACCTGAATCACCCTTAGTGATGCCCTTTTACCGCATCCGCTGAAATCTAGATGCAAAAACTTTATCAGATATGGCCTATAGAATATCACATCCGGGGTCCTTTTCTTTATTGCAATCGAATTCCCACATACTGATTGTTGGCTTATATGGGCCTGACCCAGGTTCGGAAGAATTATTTAGCCAAGCAAATCCCGAAGCTACTGGCCCTTTCGACAACAACCCACGAAACACGGAGTGAGGTCTCACCCGAGGTAGCAGGGGAGGGTGCTGGAACCAGGTTTCCACACCCTTGGGATGTCTAGATGTGGTTTGGAAGTTTCAGGCTCCGTTCTATAGCTTTGCACTGTGCTGTGTTTGTGTGGATCCTGAATACCTTCCGTAGTCTACCAATCTAATCTAATGGAAGAGGTATTGCAGTTCAGATCTACTTTAGAGTGGGTTTTAAGCAAACATTTATCACATTTACCTAGTTCGCATATTAAGATTAAACCCAGATTCACAAGTATTCAACAATGCACATAAATCAAAATAGTCTCATTAACCATACAAAATGCCAGATTCGCAATAATTCAGAGATCACAAATAATTCTCAAAATGAACTTATCTTTATTTCCACTTATCACTAGTACAACAGATCCACCCTGCACACTCAGCTGCAGGGGTTCGCACACACAGCTGCGGACTCTTCCAGGCCTTTGTGCATCTAGCTACAGAGCCTCTATCCATTACCCAAGTCCTCAACTCAGACTTACAGATGCTTTCAGAGTGATTCCCTTAAAAACCCATTACAATTCAAATCCAAGAACATACCCCCAAAAGAACTGCCTTTCCATCATAGATGCACGCTCTATTTATACCTTCCTATGGTTCATGGACTGACTTACTTCCTATTATTTTATATTATTTCTTGGGTGGACAACCCTTTGACTTGACCTTTTACATTTTGCGCTCCGCATATTTCAGAGGTTCACAATATTTTGATCCTATTTTCTAGGCTATCAGTCCCAAAACTGTTACATGGAACCTCTAGTACCCAACAGTCCCCCAACACAATCATCATGACTCGTCCCGAGTCACTCATTGGTGCGGCGAGATGCACTGCCGTGGCTTCA
The DNA here is from genome assembly GCA_000404065.3 of Pinus taeda. NCBI lineage: Eukaryota > Viridiplantae > Streptophyta > Pinopsida > Pinales > Pinaceae > Pinus > Pinus taeda. The sequence goes on from APFE031026572.1 coordinate 101,638, forward strand.
CAGTTCACCTGCCTTTCAGTGACGCTCATCATCCTACTGCTTCTTCGTTGTCTCCTCCAATGCTTTGTTTGGTTCCAGCTTCGTCGTTTCTACCACTTCTTGCGACCGATAATGCTCATTCTGCTCTGCTCATTTAACATACAACACCCCCTCCTAGGATTTTAGTTCTAGCTAGGGAACCGCATATGGGACCTCCTTGTGCCACTGCAGCCATTTTCGACCTTCGTATATACTCTTCATACTATCTGTTGCAGCTTGTGTTGCAATTTTGCAAGACCAGTGCTACTGTCCGCAAGATCCCAATCCTCAAGGTCCTTCAGAGATGAATTAGTAACTTTGTTTCGACACATGGTCTCCGTTCGTCCATCCTTTCACCTTTTGGTTTTCCGATCAGCCCCTGGGCGGGGCGACGACATCCAGACCAGTTCTGTTGTGTGTCTCCCATTGTCAGGTACATTCCCTACTGTTGATGCTGTCTTCCGCGGAATGCCCACAGCTGTCAACACCATGCGCGTTAGAGAGTCCTGCTTCTCCATCGGCTATATCACCACCCTCGGGCTTACTCCTTGTGCAGAGATAATGAGCAACTCAATATCGAGAACTAGCATGTATTTTCCAGAAGTGTAGGTTGCCTAACAGATACCCCTCGGTGATTTATAAGCGATTCGAATTTCAAATTCATTGGTTCTCTCTTGTTCTAGCATCCCTGTGTAAAATTGGTGGTAGCTCGTTCCATATCTGAATCCTACTTCCTCTCTTAATTGCTCGTTGCCCACTCCCTTTTGCCATAATGTAGACATATTGTCATGAATAGTGACAGGAATGGTCACCTCTCTTCTTAGCAATGCATTGGTGCACTTTTTGTCACGCAACCGCGATCTTGTTGATGAGCCAAATCAACATGTAGCCTGGTACTTGCGCCTCTTTCCCCCAGACTGCTTTACCATCCTGCGCTCTCTTTCAACTAGCCGGAGTGGTGAGACTGTCCCTCGAATGGTTAGTCAGGTGACTGGCCCGCCCATGTAGAGCTTCAAGTGACTGCCATTCACTCGACCCGGGAAGGGGTCTCCATTGAGTTTGGCAAGCTAAACCACACCCCCATCTGTAACTTCTTTGACGACATAGGGTCCCAACCAATGCATTCGGAGTTTGCCAGGGAATTTCTCAAACTTACTGTCGTGTAGCAATACTAGATCATTTTCCTTGAAGGTGCTCACCTTGATATGGCGATCATGCCATGCTTTTTCATGCTGCTTCTGTACTTACTGATGGAATCTAGCCAAAACCTGTTCCTCCTCTAGTTTCGTTAGCTGCACGAACCTCTCCTCCAAAGCTCTGCGGTCTGCCATACCTGTGATTTCTGCGATCCGAAGACTAGGCACAATATATTCCATAGGCATCACGGCCTCCTTGCCATAGACTAACCAAAAAGGTGTCTGACCTGTCAACTTCTTGCATGTGGTTTGGTATGCCCATAGAACAACAGGGATGTGCAAGTCCTAGTCATTTCGCTGTGCATTACAGACCTTAGTCAACGTGGTCTCCAAGATTTTGTTGAATTCCTCAATGGTCCCATTTGCTTGCGGGTGGTATGGCGTACTTTGTTGGTGATGTATTTGGAATTCCTTAGTGAGTGTGCTAATTGTTTCATTCAAGAAATGCATTCCCTGATTGCTCATGAGAATTTTGGGACAGCCAAAACTTGTTAGTACGTTCTCGAACAAAAACTTCACAGTTGTTGCAGTGATGCAATTCTTAACCAGCTGTGCCTCTGCCCGTCAGGTCAAATAATCTGTCGCGGTGATGATATAGCACACGCTCGTCTTCCCTCACGGTGCGATAGGTCCTACAAAATCGATTATCCATTTCTCAAATGGCTGTAGCATCATCTGTGGCTGGAGCAGCATTTCATCTCTTCGCGATGGTTTCCTCGTTCATTGACATATGTCGCAGGCTTGACAGTATGATTTTGAAGGCTGGTGCAAAGTGGGCCACTATAATCCTACATGAAGAATCTTCTGGGCTGTGGCGCAACTTGCATAATGTCCACTAGCAACCCCCCCATGTGCTTCGGCTAGGATTTGTCCTCACTCAAACTCCACGACATACCTATGTTTTTTTTCATCGTTGCCCATTTTGTAGAGGTGCCCTGCAATTGTTGGGTTGTGTTATATTCTTTCCACGACTAACCGACCTATATTAGGTTGGGCGAACCTACCTATGGTTTTCAGTCCATGGTTTTGGACGCAATGGTTTTCGGTCCATGGTATTGGATGCTTCGGCATGTATAAATATGTATTGTAACATTGAAAGGAATATAATGAAAAATCAAGCTGGTAGTCTCGGTTATGAGATCCAGTGGGAAATCTCTATGTATATGTGTTTTATGTGTTATGCTCTTGCATTTTTATTTTTTCCTGTGATTTAGAATTTGTATGCAGGTAATTTCTGTACGGGGTTAAAACCTACAGGAAGAGAATGGCCACATACAGGAAACTTTTGAAGGAAAGGAAGCAAGAAGCCAAAGGTCCACTGGAGAAGGCAAATCATGCTATCAACATGATGCACATGTGTTGCACTTACTACCATAAGCAAGGACATATTGCTACAAAATGTTGCACTCTGGATCCAACAACGCTTCCACGAAACTTGAAGAAGGTGGAAAGAAAGAATGGCAGGGATGGGAAGAAAGATCCCATGATTGATGTCTTTTAGGATGATTTACATGTTGATGCTGATGTGCAGACAAAGGTAGGACCTTTGAAATGGACTAGTAAGAAATGGTTAGAGTTCTTATCCAATTAAGGTTGCATGTCTTTTGAAAATGCATCAAATCAATAGAGTGCATTTCTTTGTTAATGGAATGCAAGTTGCAGGTTTTTACCAAGAAAGTGAATGGAAAACGTTGAGTAGGAGACTCACTTTATTGCTGCAACATTATATTCATTTTAGCTTCAAAAGTACAGTGTGCTTAAGCGAAAGTTGAAGGATGAAATGCATGCATAAGCATGATATGCATGAACACAGGGATGCTGATGATTTTCTTATATTTAAACATGTATGTGTGATTAACTTGAAGGGTTGATTACTTTGTTGTAAACATGCATGTAATGCAATATTGACTTAAGAAAAGTTGATTTGGTCTCCACAATGGACATGATGATGAAATGTTTCATCTTTGAAAAAGAATCCTAAAGTTCTTTTTCTACATGCTTGACTTGAAGGGTCAATTGTTTTAAAGGCATGTTTTGTTGGCTTGTTATCTATTCAATCATTTGTATGCAGATGTAAAGACATAGAGGTGTTCACAAGATGTGAAATCTGTTTCCTTTGTTGAAGCAGGAGTTTAGGCCATCTAGTTGTTGTTTGTAATCTTGTTATTCTTAACAGTATGTCAAACAAGTACAAATGAAAATTTTGTGAAGCAGATGTAACTTCACATTGGTTTGAGCCACCTTGGATCAATGATCAAGGCAGGGAATTTCAAAGTACCTTCTGTGAGCTTCTCAGCAAGAGTTCTACAGGAAGTCAAGGAGGAAGACGGTTCTTCCTAGGAGGACCCGCACATCCAGGAAGGAAAGTGTTCAAAGGCACTATGCAAGGAAAGTGTATGGAGGTTGAAAGAAGAGGGTGAGGTACTCTCATTTACTGTTTAGATTAGTATATTAGTCTTTTGGAGTCCAAAAGCTTTTTAGTGGGAAGGAGTGATCCAAAATGGATCTAGTATAGACTCTAAGTCTAAAAATATTCCTCACAAAGGAAAATTAAAGTCAAGGGATGCTCTTGGAAATAGAATCATTGCATATATCTCTTCATTCTGAATCTAACGCAATTTGAATGGGATAAAATGGAATTCGGATGAAGAAGTTATTTTAAAAATAAATTTGCCCAATGTCCTTAGAAAAGGAGGCAATTTCTCATTAAATGGGACTTAAGGGAAAATGTGTTTTTAAACATAAAATCCCTTAAAGTTCATCACATCGCATTCCTTCATTATATCACATATATGTTATAATGGAGCATTATTGTCGCATCGGAGAAAGTCAAGCGGAGTGTTTAAAAGACCCATGACCATGTGACTTGCCGACATGCGATGGTGCCGATAAGTGAAAGTGTTGATTGATCAGAGATCGGCGGTCGGGGGAACCACAATGCAAAGGGGTCATGCGATGTTGATAATGTGCTATGAGATTGCAATCGGCGTCGATGATCAGCAATTGGTGGATCCCCGGTACAAAGGGCCATTGCGACTTGCAATTGTGATAAAGCGGGGTCGACGATCGCCATTGGTGACATATATTGGATCGGTGGATCGGATCAGTGATATATATATATATATATATATCGGTAGACACAATACCTTGGGCTGATGCGATATGCAATGTACGATATCAGCGATTGGAGCGATCAAAGTTTGGAGATCGGGGAATGGAAAGGACTGGGAAGCACTAGACCCATGCGATGTGTAATTATGATTTGCGATGAAGGCACAGGCCCGATAAGGTTATGGATGTGATTTCATAATATTTGAAATCTAGCTAAACGATGCATGATGTGTTTTTTTTGTGTATTCTGTTATTTGGCTATTTTCAGAATGTAGGCAGAAGAATGGCCAACTGTGTCATTCCCATTGGAAATAGTCCATTGCACATGTGCCACGCTATAAGCAGGCATTTCTATAACAGGAATGCATTATACAGAGAGAGTCACAAAGCCAGAGAGCCAGAGAGCCAGAGGGCCAGTTGAAGAGATAGATGAATGATTACACATAGAGAAATGGACAGGAAGCCATAGAGCGAAAAGGATTCCTAACAAAAGCCAGAGAGCACAATTGAAAGGGGAGGTTTTGGAGTTGCTTGGAGGTCAAGCAAAACTCGAAGCTCAGAGAGCGAGAACAGAGTCGAGAGCCAAAGCCAGAGCGAGAGCCAAAAGCTAGAGCCAGAGCCAGAGCTAGAGACGAGAGCCAGATCCAAATCCAGAGCCAAGAGCCAGAGCCAGAGCCAGAGCCAGAGCCGAGAACTAGAGGCAAAGTGAGAGCCATGAGCCAGAGCCAGAGCCAGAGCTAGATCCAGAGAGAGAGCCAAAGCTGAGAGTTAGAGCTAGAGCTAGAGCCAGAGCCGAGAGCCAGAGAGCCAAATGGCCAGGGATAAAATGGTATTCTAAGCCCAATGGTTCAGTCGTAACCTATTGGTGTTGAGTGTGGAACTTGTAAAAGAATTCAACCATAATCGCAAAGAGTCTAATCGAGTTGATTAGAGCTCAGGGAGACGTAGCCTAAGAGGTTTGGGTGAACTCCATATTATATTGTTTTTATGTGTGATTGCATATTGTTGCATTGTATTTACTGTTATATGTTTTATATCAGTTCAAGCAAATAAACTTAAAGCACTTTACAGTTAAAGCACAAACACAATCAAACACCTATTTCAAGTTGTTTTAATTATGCAAATTATCAATCATAAACATAGATCTTGGGAATATATAAGCTTTGGAGTGGGAGAGGATCTTGTAAGCATGACAAGAAGCCTTTAGTGCCCCATTTTAGATCACATCTTGAGGGAAGAAAAGGAAAGGATCCTGCAAGAAAAATTTAGACATGCATAGTCGCTAAGGAAAAGACATGATTTCTAAGAAACCACGACAAAATAATGAGAAGAAATCATTGGCAAAGGTTACAGAACTAGTCGCCTCAACAACCAAGAAACAGGAAGGGGAACAGTTAAAGGGATATACTAAGAAGGGGCAGATGAAGTTTTTTTAAGAGAAAAAGGAAGTGGTGCTAACAATAACCCAATCTCTACTCCCACAATAACCCGAATTATGTCATGTCAGTAGTGTCCTCCACAAAGTGTTCAATCTCTTGAGTTGGTTCATGTTTTATCTTCTCTAGATAAAGAGATTAACATGAACAGTTCCTCTAGGGAACCTATGAGAATATAAAATCTAGATAAATCCTTACCTGAGGAGGAGGGGCCTATTGATAAAATTGATGATCTTCAATGTAACTCCCCATACAGTTATTTATCTAAAAAAGGGCCTGCAATAGGAAAGGGAATGGATAAAACAATTGTAATACAAATACAAGAAAACCCAGTCTATGAGGGGAGCAGTTCAAGGAAACATAGTTTGCCTCCTAGAAGATGTGTTTGTTCCTGTAGAAAAGGATTTATAGTATCGAGTTGATAAACTAAAGAGGAAGAACAAGAGATTAGAGGAGAAGTATCATAACTATTAGACTATGTACTGACATATTAGAAAAGATAATGAGATGTGTAAGGCCAAATACTTGGACTTTACGTCGAGGAACGATAAATTTACATTGAGAAACAAGAAACTCCATCACAAAAACGTAATTAAATTGAGGCTTGCCCAAGTATAGAATTCTTATGAGAGGATTTAGAGATTTTAGCAGCAGGAAACAAAGAGTGATTGTGGTCTAGAATTTTTTTTTAACTTCGTAACACGCCTTGAGTGAGACTCATTACCTAGTTTTGGTTAGTTGAAAATGTCGATGTTGTGCTAGACTACAATGGAGCTTTGTTGGACTGTGTGCCTGAACCTAGGGTCTCAACTTTGTCGTTATTTTTGCGGCAACATATCCATAATCCAAAAAACATGGCCGGCCTTCCTAATCGATCCCACTGTCTAATTGAATTGTAAAATTGCTGGACTGAAAGCCATTTATCCCTAATTTCATAGATTTTTCCAATTCATAGTCCTCTGTGGTTCAACTAGCGACCTTCCAACTCCTCGAGTGGCCTCGAAATTATTTTCATTGTAGGGATGGGCGCTGACAAGAACAGACCCACATTGCTCAGTTCCCTGCTAGCCCCCAATATGCAGCATGTAAACCCAAATTTAAAGAAAAGGGGTGCATGAATTTTCTCCATAAGTTTCAGGGGGACAATGATAAGGCATCCATGGAATTTTCTCAAAGTTTCAATGGGAATACAATAAAATTTAGAAACCTTGAGATAAAAGTGTTTGAATAACTAGCGAGTAAAGTAACAGGGTTACCTCTAACTAGTGAGAAATATTTCAAATGGGTCCAACTTAATTTGGGAGAGTGTTCGAAGTTCCTCAAACCGATGTATAAGTTAATCAACTAGTCCAAGGGCGTCCTCAAGAGCTGCATTACAAGCAGAGATTAATCATTCCTAAATCAAAGAAGTCAAGAAAGGAGTCTGAAAACCCTATTAAATTGTCGCCTAAGCATGAGGAAAGGTCTGTAAAAACACTCAGATTGCATGAAGTAGAGGGAAGTGTGGAAAAATATCCAGATTATGTACACTCAACCAACCCTAGCCCTCCTCTAGAGATGGAAGCCCTAGCATCGCAAGGGAAGAAAAGGAAACGAGCCCACAATAAATATTTAGACATGCATAGTCATGAAGGAAAATACCTAATGTCTAAGTAACCATGAAAAAATAACAAGAATAAACTGTAGACAAAGGTTACAGAACTAGTGGCCTTGACAACCAAGAAACACGAAGGGGAACAATCAAAGGCATCTCGTAAGAACAGGTGAAGGAAGTTGTTTCAAGAGAAAAAGGAAGTTGTGTTGACATTAACCTTGTCTTTGCCCCCATAGTCAAAAGAGATTCCAAATACATCATAAATCTTGACCTCGTAGCAGGGTAGGAGGTTTCCCTAAAGTATGGCATGTTAAGAGTGTTCTCCACAGAGTGTTCAATATCTTGAACCAATGTCTATTTTATCTTCTTTAGAGAAAGAGATTAACATGAAGAGTTCCTCTTGGGCACCTATCAGAACATAAAAACTAGATAAATCCTTACCTGAGGAGGAGGGACCTATTAATAAATTTTATGATCTTCAAAGTAACTCCCCATACAATTATCTATCTAAACAAGGGCCTGCAATAGCAAAGGGAGTGGCTACAAAAATGGTCATCCAGATTGAAAAAAATTCAGTCAATGAGGGGAGAGGTTCAAGGAAACACAGTCTACATCTTGAAGATGTGTTTGTTCCTATTGCGAAGGATTTACAATATAAACTTCATAAACTATAGAGAAAGAACATGATGCTAAAGGAGAAGTATCATAACTATAAGACTCTGTACCGACATGTTAGAAAAGAGAATGAGATGTATAATGCCCAGAACTTGGCTTGACATCGAATAATGATAAAATGACATGAAGAAACAAGAAACTCCTTTGCTAAAATGTAAGACATTTAAGTGTCCCAAGTATACACCGTTTATGAGAAGATTCAAATATTTCAGTAGCAGAAAGAAAAGAGTGATCATGGCCTACAAATTTTGGTTAGCACGACAATAATTTGAAATCAAAGTCGTCCCCAAATTTAATGTCTGGATGGTTTTGTAAAAGGGAAATTGCATTAGGACATGCATCTTGTCTGGCATTGGGGAATGTTGGGGCCTACTTTTGTTCATTGTTGGAAACCTTATCCTGCTAATTTTCGTAATATCCTATTTAATTTTGATAGTTCGTTTATAACTGAAAGCCTTTATATCCTTGTTAAATGATTTCTGTTAATGATTGGAGTTAAATGTCACAATTAAACCTATTTTCATATGTATTTGGTTAGTCTAGATAGGTGTTAAGTAAATTCATATTCTTTTGATAAATTTCACTGTAATTTTACTAGGACTCTTAAACATGAGGAGAGAAATTGGATGGCATTGGCAGATTACTATTGGCTCAACATTTTAAGTTCGTGATGCATAGGGAAGTTATTTGGTACCTGGTTTTGATCTTCAATGCTACGGAAGATGACCACAGTCTCCTAAAATAGGTTCACGATTGGTCAGGCTACCTTGTGAAGAAGAACCAACTGGTATACCCCCTCCACAACAAGGTCTATCAACTACTCAATGATGCTAGGAACACAAAAGACAACAACCAATGGAAGATGATCTGGACAAAGATAGGCATTCTGGAGGCTCAAATTCAGAAGATTGAAGATGAGTTGGCCAAAACAAATAAGATACTTTGGGACCTTCAACTTCCGGTTCAAACATGTTGGGTTGTGTTATATTCTCTCCACATAGTTAATAGGGGGTTTGAGGGGTACCTGTAACCCCACTTTATGGGGTTCGGGGCAGCGCCCTGAAAATTTTTGGTTTTGGACCCTATGTTAGGTTGGGCGGACCCACCTATGGTTTTGTGCATGATTTTCGCACATGTTTTCTGGACGCGATGGTTTTGGTCCATGGTATTGGATGCGATGGTTTTTTTTTTGGTCCATGGTATTGGACGTGATGGTTTTTCGGTCCATGGTATTGGATGCTTCGGCATGTATAAATATGTATTGTAACATTGAAAGGAACATAATGAAAAATCAAGCTGGTAGTCCCGGTTTTGGGATGCAGTGGGAAATCTCTGTGTATATGTGTTTTATGTGTTATGCTCTCGCATTTTTATATTTCTTGTGATTTAGAATTCGTATGCAGGTAATTTCTGTACGGGGTTAAAACCTACATTTGGTATCAGAGTTGTTTTGGCTTCAAGGGGACGCCTTTGTTGCTGAGGGGTTTCGCTCGGGCCTGTGGTAGACCCTGTTCAGTGGGAGATCTGTGAGATCATTTTTGGTGGTGAAAGAAGACGGCGAGCAGCGGAAAGATAGACATTGAGAAGTTCAATGGTCAGAGTTTTGAGTTGTGGAAACTCAAGATGGAGGATCTGTTGGTGGATAAATATCAGTGGATCGCGCTAGATCCGGGTACTAAACCAACGAGAGTGACCGATGAAGAATGGAAGAAGTTGGATCGGAAGGCAAAGAGCACAATACAATTGTGTGTCTCAGATTCAGTATTGTTGAATGTATCAAGGGAAGCTATGGGGAAGGCTTTATGGGACAAGTTAGGGACTTTGTACCAATCTAAGTCTCTGGTGTATAAAGCGTTCCTGCAGAAAAAGCTGTATAACCTGAGGATGAAAGATGGAGACTCGGTGACAGAGCATTTGAATGCGTTTAATACTGTGGTAAGTCAGTTATTATCTGTTGATATTAAAATTTCGGATGACGATAAGTCCATCAGTCTGTTGTGTTCTCTACCAGACTCGTGGGATAGTCTGGTTATTGCAATAGGTAGCAATGCAACTGCTTTGCAGTTTGATGAAATAGTCTCAGCCTTGCTGACGGAGGAGACGAGATGGAAAAATATGGACAACCAGTATGGTGATGCCTTGTCTGTACAAGGACGGTCCCAGAACAGAAACAAAAATAAGTCATCGAGTGGGAGATCTAAATCTAGAGGGAGATCTAAAACTCCAGGAAAACCTACAAAGGTGGTGTGCTGGAAATGCGGAAAGGAAGGGCACTTCAGAAGGGAGTGTAAATCTAAAGCTCCTGATAAAGGAAAAGGATCT